>PVHX01010037.1:0-72592 GCA_004024805.1 Geosciurus inauris | reverse complement strand
ACAGGGGTGTAAGGGGGGAGGGGGCATGGGGACAGCAAGGGTGATGGAATATGATGGACATCATAGCCCTAACTTTATGTATGACTGCATATATGTTGTGATTCTATACAACTTACAACTAGAGAATTGATATGTTATCCTCTATCTATGTACAATGAATCATTTACACTGTTAACATGTAAGCCTAAATAAAAAAATAAATAAATAAAATGATGATCACTAGCGCAAAAAAAAAAAATTCTCAAGTAGCCCAAGTTGGTCTTCCGCTTCTCACTTTCCCTTTCAGGGTTTGGATTCTCTTGCTTGGCTGATCTTCCTGGTCCCACTTTACTAGCTACATTGCCTGTCCTCCTCGGCAGTACCGTAGACTTTGACCATTCCTCTCTCATCCTGTTTATTAAATAATATCTGTAGCTTGACCTCAAACCTCCAGGTCTTATTTACTGCTTTCTTTTCTTTTTTTAAAGTGAATTTCAAATGGAATAACACTTACCCAGATGGTAAAATTCCTAAGATCAGTAACTACCAGTATCTTATAAATGCATGCTTATAATGCTGTTAAATATTTAATTATCTTCATTCTCATTACAATTCAATCTGTTTTTATTCCCACCATCAAAACAGTCGCTTTTTATAGTTGTCATAATTATTGAGCATTTTATTAGTTCCTTTTCATTATATATAATATTAGGGTTCATTTTGACATGATTATACAAGCATGGAATATAATTTTACTGCTCTCTTTTTGACAATAAGAATTCTGAGAATTTAATCTATGTTGAAGAATTTGTGATTAATAGTGCCTTATCTTTTCAGGTAATGTATTTTGTGGTTTTTCTTTAATATTTTTTTAGTTGTAGATGGATACAATATCTTTATTTATTTATTTTTGTGTGGTGCTGAGGATTAAACCCTGTGCCTCATGCATCCAAGGCAAGTGCTCTACCACTAAGCTACAATCCCAGCCCTCAGGTAATGTATTTTGATATTTCAAAATCACACCATGAAAGTATCAGTAGAAAAAATATATATATTAATGGCAAGAATTGTAGGCTTTGAAGAGGCCATTTTGAAAGATAATTTGAAGGTACCAGAAGGTCTTTGATTATTTCAGATTAGATATTGTAGGCAGCCACCTACATAATTTAGCATGTAATTCTGATGGTGTGTGTAGATTTTAACTCCACAGTTAATAAAACTATCGTAAAAATTTATGGCAAAAATAACTTTGCAAGGTAATTAACTATCAGTGAGGGAAAAGGATCATCATACTGGAGATTTGCCTTGATTTTTGTTATATGGCACATTTTATCTAAACATCATAGGCTATTTCTATACTCATTAAACAGGAGGGCTTTCAATTTACTGTTATAAATCTAATATTTCCAAGATTAATATTAAAAAGATAGCAGAACTCGTCATGTTGTATGATCATATAAGTAAATTATGTATGTCCCTGGAGAAATTTAAAACTTTCCAGTTTTTTTTTAAGTTGTAGTTGAACACAATATCTGTATTTTATATATTTATTTATTTTTTTGTGGTGTTGAGGATCAAACCCAGTGCCTCACACGTGCTAGGCAAGTGCTCTACTGCTGAGCCACAACCTCAGCCTCCTTTCCAGTTATTTTAAATATTATTATATAGCAAATTTCTCTATTAGCATATTGAGTTAACAGGAAAAGAGTATTTCTGATATTACCTACTATTAAATTGTAAATACCTGTACTAAATGAAGTTTCCTACTTGGTATATGTCTTCAGTGAAGTAAGTTAAGGACATGTGAAAACTGCATTGAGGTTTTGAGGTCACAGATGCAAGTAGCTTTGAAAGTGGTTGGTGAGCAGGTGGAGAGGATAGCTGCTTTCAGCTGAGTTGATATGTGCAGTTCACAATTCTGTCACATGAGGGCAGCATAGTAACATACAGGCTTGCGGTCTGGTTTGATCTTGAATCAAAAACCTGGTTCCAAAGGCAATTATACAGCTCCCAAACATGTAAATAAAGCCAAATACACGTTTCCCAACTGATGGAAACACAAGATGGAAAAAAAAAAAAACCTGAGATAGTAAATATGCTTATAAATAGTTTTTGGATTTAATATTTTTATTAGCAGTATATGTGATTTGCAATAGAAAAATAATTTGCAATTATAAATAGAAATTATAGTTTTAAAAAGAATAAGAGAGAAAGATTTTTCCTTTTTGTGAGTGGAGCCATACATAGATTTTAAGTGTTGGTACATGGTATTTTGGGCATTATTTAACATTATTGTTAAGGATTAAATCAGATAATGCAGGGAAACTAATTTGAATATACTATAGATATAAGTTCAATATAAATGTTAGTTTGCATTATACTCACTAGGCAAATGCTGAACTTTTTCAACACTTTGATCTCAGATGGGAGCCTCCAACATTGTGAGAAAATAGGTTTTTGGGTCCCCCCCCCCAAAACCTTCCTTAATTTGGAACTTGAAAACAAGCTATCAGAGAACCATACACAAGAATGGATTTGATAAGATGCTTAGATTGTATTTTATGGTATTTGTTAACAAATAATTTATTCTGGAGAAAAAGAAGTCTCTGTATATATTTTTTGTACTGGGGATTGAACCCAGGAGCACTTTAGCATTGAGCTACATCCCCAGACCTTTTTACTTTTTATTTTGAGACAGAGTCTTAATAAGTTACCCAGGCTGGCCATGAATTCATGATCCCCCTGCCTCAGCCTCCAGAGTAGCTGGAATTACAGGATTATTGCATGTGCTACCATGCTCGAAATGGAAAAAAAAAAGGCTTGAAGAAACTATTTAAGGGGAGTTTTAGTAAGAATAGAAAGTTTAAAATCTAGTGTGAATTCTACTACATAGAAGAAAAATTATCTTCTCAAAGATTTGAATCCTGGTAACAGGGTAGTGATTCTTTCCTACTTAGGAACTAATCCGTTGTCTATGAAAGCAATATAAGAGTAAATAAGATCATGAAAAAAATTTCCAATAGCGGAAATACAATCCTTTTCCAGTTTATTCAGCTTTTTTCTTGCTGTAAGGACAGAGCAGTGACTTCATGCTTCCTACATGGTTGAACCTGAAACTGCAAGTTTGAGCAAATAAACTTGATCTTGTTGAATTCTGAGTCCATATGCAGTAATCACTTACCCAGAACCTAGAGAGCTTAAAAAACAGCTTAAGTTTCAGGAGAAAAAAGAACTGCAACCAGGAAATGAAACTATACATGTGGCAAAGTGAATGAGATAGAGCTAAGAGGAGGAAGAGGAAGTCAAGCTAGGAAGATTAGGAAAAATTGGAAGTGAGATTTGAATGTGGCCTTAAATATTGCTTGGGATTTTGGAGAGGAGCAGGCAGAAAGAAAAAATTTAGTGGGTGTTGTGGACTGAATTATAACACTCCAAAACTTTAAAGTCAATTTTAACTCCCAGTACCTTAGAATGTGACTGTATTTGGAGACAGGGTATTTAAAGAGGTAGTTAAGGTAGTGAGGACACTAGAATGGGCCTAATCCAATGACTGGCGTCCTTATCAGAGGAGGACACTAGGACACAGATGCATGCAGAAGGGTGACCGCATGAAGACCCAGGTTGAAGATAGCCACGTACCAGCCAAGGAAGAGGCTTCAAAACTAATGCTGCAACACTTTGATCTCAGATGGGAGCCTCCAACATTGTGAGAAAATAGATGTCCATTGTATAAGTTACCCAATTGGTGGGACTTTGTTTTGATAGTGTTAGCAAACTAATAATAGTGGGGGAGATTATCAACAAAGGTGTGGAAGCAGCAATTTGTGTTTCCTTGGAGGATATCTAGTAAGAAAATTACAGTTTGTTATTAAGGGATGTTTGGTTGGTGGCTTATAAAAACAAAATGATGTGACACTTCTGAGAAAGGTGTCTGCAGGGTCTGGTCAGAAGTTTGGAGCAGAGATGGAATTGTAAATGCCCTGTGTTCAGCAGCCAAATCTGGAAGTGATGTGAAAGATTCCATCAGACACTGAAAACCAAAGTCACATTTCGATGAAAGGAGTCTGGCCTTGGGAAACAAAGCCAGTGAGGGCTTAGATCAGTTGTTACTTAAAGAACAGACAGTCTGTGATAGCAAAGGGGCTAATGTGGTTTTGAGTGAGGTTAACCAGTGTCACAGAAGAACCAATGATAATGCACTTGTCTGAAGCCAGACCTTGTCCCATAGGAGGCAATGAGACAGACTGGAGTCACAGGTAAGAGTATTGTGTTAATGCTGGAGCTAAGAGATGGGTGAAATCTATGGGGCAATGTTTCAAAGGGCAGACATCTGTGGCCACCTGAATCAGCATGCCTAAGTGATGGTCTTACAGTCAGCGACTCACCAGTATGGGTGTCTGAGATTGGATGAACTGTCTCAATTCAAGCGAACAAAAGAAATTTGTAGGTTTTGTGCAGTATTTGAGCTGAAACACATGGGAACAAGAAGAGGGAAGAACATGAGAGAAAAACATCTAGCCATCAGGGTGATAAAGGAATGGCTTCTGTTTCACTTCTTACGATCCCGAGAGTTTTTTTTTTTTTAATTTGGTGATCTCTCGCTATATTACCCAATTACTTGAACTCCTGGGCTCAAGTCATCCTCCCACCTCAGCCTCTGAGTAGCTGGAAGCACATCACCACACTCAGTTTACATCTTGAGTATGTATGATTTTTTCTTTGTCAATTACATACTTTAAAAAATAAATAAATAAAGGGATGTTTGAGATTTGAAGGGAAGAAAAGGCAGAAGACCAAATAAGATGACGAAAGGACTTTTAAGAACACGGGTATCTACTATATAATTCTACAGTGCCCATTATGTTATTTAAGTCATTTGTATTTCTTAAAATGTAAGCATCTTGTCTTGTTCCCGAACTACGTTAAATTTTGATACAAACACAAATCCCTTTGTGTGATTCATTTTGGAGAAACATAGGATAAGGAATTACATTTCATGTTTGAGTTAGTCCTAAAGATATAAAAGAAGTCATCCATAGGAAGTTTAGAATCAAGTAAGAATAAATATTCATTGAAAACAGAGGCTCTGAGCCTGGAGTGACCAGGGAAAAGGGGGCCTTCAGAACTGCTTTTTTTTCTTTTTTAATTGGGTAGGCTTACTAGTTCATTTTCTGTTGATAATGCCATAACACAGACTGATATAAAGAGAAGAGGTTTATTTTGGGCTCGAGGTTCTGATCCAAGGTTGAAGAGAAGCCTCTGATTATGGCCTTCTTGCTGGCAGAGTGCTGGGGTGGTACAGGCAATCACATGGCGAGTGGCAGGGAATGTGTACAGGTATGTAATTCCGGTTTCTTTCCTACTTCTTAGAAGCCCTTGGCGTTCAATCATGGGGATTCCATCCCTGTGACTTTACCTAATCCAAATCACATCCCAGAGGGCCCTTCTCCAAACATCGAAATAAATTGAAGTTCCCATTTTCAGAAGACCTCACACAGGGATTCAACTTCCAGGTGAGTTTCTAGTTTGGAGTTTTGCAGGGGATAACCCATGTATAAACCATAGCTATAAGTCATATGGGCAGAGTTATCCTAACCCTTGATGCTACTTTGTATAATAGTTCATCCTTGACAAACTGTTCCATGTATACTCACAGAATCTATCTGATGGACTCTTAAGAATCAGAAAAATAATTTTAAAAAAGCAACCAATGTGGTAATGACTTATTAAAAGATCTTTTCTTTTCCAAGAAAGCAACTCATTTCATAAGAATATTGCCAGTGAACTCTGTTGACTTTAATTAAAAAAAATTTTTTTTTTTCCATGCTTCTCATTCCTGCCATGACTGGTTTATGGGAAGGTAAATCCCTGACATTAGAAATAACAGGCCAAATCATTAAACTTTAAATAGAAGGAGAGTTACGTGATTGGTCAGAGGCCAAAAATCATAGTACTTTTGTTTGTTTTTATTCTTAGTAGGATGGCCAAGAAATGAAAATTGCAATATGAATTACTAGAAATATTATTCAAACATTTTAGCTAGAGAAACAATTTGGTAGTTTTTCTTTCCTACTTCAAAGCTTATTATTGATAAAACCAGTACTATAGTAGATAAGATCTTGGAGAAGTTAAAAAACAAGGCAATTTAGAAAGAAAAAGTAATATTTATTAGGTTTCTTAATATATAAAGCAATCTAATAGTTTTGTAATAGAAGACAAATTACATAAAAAGAAGTACCAGAAGTGTTATGGTTTCGATATGAGGTGTCCCCTACAAGCTCATGTATGAGATAATGCAAGAAGGTTTTGAGGTAAAATGATTGGGTTATGAGTGTCTTAACCCAATCAGTGAATTAATCCCCTGCTGGGATTAACCTGTAGTAACTGAAAGTGAGTAGGGTATGGCTGGAGGAGGTAGGGCCCCGGGGGCATGCCTTTTGTGTCTGGGAGTGGAGTCTCTCTCTGCTCTCGGATCATCATGTGAGCTGCTTCCCTCCACTATATTCTACTACGATGTTCTTGCCTCACCTTGAGCCCTGAGGAATGGAGCCTACTGTTCATGGACTGAGACTTCTGAAACTGTGAGCTCCTACGTAAACTTTTCCTCCCCTAAAATTGTTCTGGTCAGTCTTTTAATCACAGAAGCCAAGAAGCTGACTAAAACAAGCAGTGAACATAAGCATTTGATTCCTTGCTATATCACTGAGATGGATTACCATCAAATCAAATCTAAATTATATACAGTGGGGATGTAGCTCAGCGGCAGAGTGCTTGCCTAGCAGGCATGAAGCCCTAGGTTCGACCCCTAGTGCCATAAATAAACATATGAATAAGTAAATAAATATAGAAAATAAATACAGAAATATATAAAGTCTGACCTCTGAAGATATCATTGTGGGTTGATCAGATAAAACTTCATGAAAGGGCTGGTAGCTTTAGTTGAGCCTCCAAAGATGCAGAGGATTCTCTGAAAGCGGATACATCCTATCATCTAGCTACATTCTATCATGTAGTGCAGGATTTTCAACCTTGAGACTATTGGCATTTTAGACTGGATAATTCTTTGTTGTGGCCCATTGTCCTTCACATTGTGAGATATTTAGCAACATCCCTGGTCTTTACCATCTAGATGCCTGTAGCAAGCCTTGTCTCTACTCCAAGTCGTGACAGTTAAAAATGTCTCCTCCAAACATTGCTGATGTCAACAGTGGGGGAGTGGGGGCAAAATTGTCCTGGTTGAGTACTACTGATTTAGTACAATGGGCAATAATGTATAATTAGAGAAATCATTTTCATTTTAGTATCTTTACACACAAGCAAGAGAATAGTGTTGCAATTTGGGTATAAAAGAAATCGCTAAATTCTTTGAAGGAGGTAGCTTTGATTTCTTCTCCAAGTAGCATTGATTAGTTCTAAAAGAATAACACCAGATTATGCTGACAGTGGATACTTTGGCTGTTACAGAAATCATAAAATCTTGTACCTGTTTTACTGAGGGCTCAATGATGACTGTGCTTTTCCTGAGATTCCCTGAATAATACATACAGACACAGTAATTTCTGATGATTCATTAAAATTACAGTTTAAGAAATATGAAGCACATTAAAAATACACTTTAAAGCCGACTCATGTTTTACTTTCCCACTTGAAATACCAAGTGAATTTATACTTTTTCCATTTACATCGATTTCAATAAACTTGTTAGACATCACTTTAGTCATGCCTAGCTAAACAGCAGGGAGTATGACTGTTTTAGATAGACTAGGCAGTTTTGGATAGCTTTAAAATTTATATTCAAAGAATAATGAGGTGGTAGAGACTTGAAAATGGAAAATACTCACCTTAAAAGAGTTTAAAAAAGGGAAAGAGAATTGGGCTGGCATAAATATCCATGTATATGCACCATGTGTATAATATTTATCAGCACTTTCCTATCTGATTTCACAGACATTATCAGAATTTCATAAATAAGATAACTTCTTCTGGTTTAATGTCTTTGAGTTATAACACAAACTTGGAATGAATTTTGCCAGTTGTAGTTAGAAAAAGTACAAAAACAGGAAGTCTGGTCCTTATGAACTGATTTAACAAACACCTCTTAAGTACTTAGCATGAGTCAGGACCTGTGATAAAAGCTAGAGACTAATATCCTTAAGCATCTTATAAACCAAATAAAAGAGGTGCTATACACAAAGAGTATAAGCAAAATTAAATGTTACAGATAGTATACAAGGCAGTCACAAAGGAAGGGGAGATCAGTGAGACTAGGTAGATAATAGGAAAGATGGGGAACTATGTCATATTCCTATCAATAGTGTATGCTGCTCCATTTGTGTACAATATGTCAAAATGCATTATACTCTCATGTTATAACTAATTAGAACAAATAAAAAAAATACTGTATGCTGCCTCACTGGACTCTTGCCAGTATAGATTATTATCATTTAACATATCTTGTTGATTTGCTAAGCAAAATTGGTATCTAGTTTTAGTTTGCATTTATATGTTGGAGAGGTCCATTTTAAAAATATATTTGTTTTCCATTTGTGTTTCCTTCTTTGTGAATTGTCTATTTATGGCCTTTCCCACCATTCGCTTTTAAATTTAGTGCTCTTAGCTCCTATCTTCCCATCCCTACAAGTACCTACATGACTATTCACATGTTTACACACATTTTGCTCTGGCAAATATCACCCAAAAGAGCATAAGTTCTAAATCCAATGAAGTGGTTTCATGTCTCACCATATTAGATACCTTCTAGTCCTGTCAATCTGCTTCCTTCTTTACAACTTCTGCATCCAGAGTTTCCACATCAGCTTTGTTTTTGTTCTTATTTCATGTGTCCAGCCATTTCTGCTCAGTCATTGTTTATGGGCCCATCTTGCTATGTACTTTCTTAATTAATGGTGTTTTTGAAGGCCTTTTCTTTTTCTGGTTCTGGATCACATTCCGGTTTTCTTCGTGCTCACTGTTACCAACTTCATGCATTCTCCTGACTTTCCTACCACCTCTGTGTTGGTAGCTCTGAAATGCTCATCTCTATCTTAGAACTCTTTGTCTGATTTTCTGTAATCCCGTTGATTACTGAACCATTCTGTGGAGCATCCCACACATATCACACTTAAAAGACGTGAAATCAAAGCCATTCTTACTCATAGAGAAAGATTTAGCAGATAAACCCCAGACTTATGAAGAAAACTGATGGCTCTCCTTTGTGCCTCTACATGACTTTATATACTTTTTATCAGAGTAATCAACATATTTTTTCTCCTGTTTTCTTTTTCTGTGTTCTTTACTAGGCTATAAATTCCTTAAGACCAAATCTGTGCTGCAGCTCTGTGTTCCCAGTGCTCAACACAGAATAAATGCTCAATAAAACCTCAATAAATACATGCTTCTTTTATTATATAAAGAACACACAGATCACAGTAAGTGATAATCTTATTGTATTAGAGCATGCATAGAATATCATGCTTAATCAGAAGCTCCAAATATCCCTACTCTTATGACATGAATGAAGAGGAGTATTCCACAACAGGAGAAAGTGACCATGATGGTAGAAGTCAGACTATGTCTAATATTATCTGTGATGTCCCAAACAGAAATACCACTATGTACATTTGGAGGAATTTTTTTCCAGAATTCTTTTCTATACATACTTCTTTTTTTTTCACAAAATCTATGCTTTCATGTCCTGCTTTTTGACTTGACAAAATGTCATTACTATTTCCTTATGTTATTTATCATTTTTTTGAAAATGTGATTTTCAATGACTGCATAATGTTCTATTACAAAGATAGTTAGAACCATTTTTTTTTATCCTTAAAACTTACTTTCCACTTATGGTATATACTTTTACATTTTTTTCTGGGTTTTTCATGCATAGGAACACATATGTGTGCCTGTGTGTGTATATATGCGTATGTGTATTTAGAATTTGTAAGTTTTAAGAGGATCTTAACTTTGGGAAAATGTATTTTCATAAATTGAAGAGATGTTTTCAAATATTCCTCATGGAAGATTTTATAATCTTTTAATGTTAGCATTTACTTCATGTTTAATTGGTACCTAAGAGGAATTTAAGAATGAAACTATAATTTCTGCCTAGAGAATGTTTTATTCTTTTCCCAATTAAAAATATGCCCTTAGAAGATAAATTAAGGTAGGCATGGAAAGTAATCTATGTGATAACTTGCCATCAAAATCCAAAATCCAAATAAATATGAAACTCAGAATTCTTTGATTTGGAATCTTTGACATATCAGACAGACTTAGACTTGGACTTGGTCTATGTACAGAATTAATTTGCAAAAGCTTAAGTAAGATTATTTTTCTTTACCTTTATGTACTTGAAAGGCTATATATGCTCATTTTCAGCATTTCACATTTGAAATTTTATATCCTATGTGTTACTGAAAATAATAGTATTTAAAATCCTTATTGATCAATATTTTTATCAATTTTATCTTTCCCTCAATTAGCTCATTTAACCAGATGTTTGCTATTAAATCAGTATTTTTAATATTCTATAATTACATCCTTTTCATGTACTTTTAAAGAAAATTTTAATGAAACTAGGTGCGGTGGTGCACGCCTGTTATCCCAGTGATTCAGGGGGATGAGGATTATAAGTCTGGGGCCACCCTTAGCAACTTAGTGAAACCCTGTCTCAAAATAAGAAATTAAAGATAGGATTGGGGGTGTAGCTCAGTGGTAAAGAACCTGTGGATTCAATCCTAGTACTGCAATAAATTAATCAATACATAAAATTATAATGGAAAAAATGGTAGGTGAGATTTGCAAATCCTCAGTTTTGCTTATGCCATCATAAATGATAGGACAAGTTGTAAAGAAGTTATGATTCGTTAATACAACCAAACAGGTGTTATTTTTATAGTAAAATGGAAATAAGTAAATTATTGCCTTTGACTTCTTAACTTGTGTTCTGTGGTTTTGGTTACCAATGCTATCTGAATAGTGTGTTCTTTTCTAATATCAAGTAGAAGTGAAAGCAGCTAAAATATTTGTCAATTTACATCTTGAGCAGACATTGCTGATAACTGAGGCTTTAGTCACTCAATGTTCCTTAGTGAGACAGATTTATTGAGAAGGATTACTATTAGTGATTGTAATGCCCATGAAAATAGAAATTGTCTGTTATAAGGGAAAGATCAAGGGAGATTTAATATGCCAAATGTTTCCTCTCCAAAGGTAGATAATGTTTGAAATTCTTGTAAGCTTAACTCACTCCTTACGGAACGGATGACTATATAACCGCACTTACAACTCCGAGTAATACTTCCTGGTCTGCTTTTTCAGTAGGAATGTCAAGGAATAGAGCAGTGGTTCACAAACTTTAGTGTGTATCAGTAACTTGAAAAGCTTGTTAAATATGTAGATTTCTGCGCCTATCCATAAAGATTCTTCTTTAGTAGGTCTGAGGTGGGATCCAAGAAAATTGAGTTTAGAAAACATTCCAGAAATTGCAATACGGATGCCTCCAAAGCCAAACTTTGTGAAATGCCAGGCAAGTAAATAAAGCCCTGGTAGAGGTCTTGGGAAGGGTGCAGTTAGATATCTCACTGCTGGAAGAAAATGAAATTTTTACCTCTGCTGAAGACTCTACATGAATAAGGAGACTGCTCATATGGAGGACTCACAGCTAGAATCATGGACTCATGAAATCAAAGTTAGAAGTCCTTAAAAATTCATCCAACTCTTTTCAATTGTTGACTGGTTCGTTTTTTAACATTTTCAGTAATTGAGATGAATGTCATGCTATGGCCCTCCAGCTTTACTTTGGACTATTTTAATCATTACAGTGTTCATCCATATAGTTAGAAGTTTGTGTCTCACATCATCAATTTTTCTAAAACAAATAACAAATATTTGTTTGATGTTTAAAGTACCATTAGGAAAAAAAGGGAGAAGAGTGATGCACTGCTTTTAAATCAAAAGACAAATTTCCTCTTGTGCCAGTGTTAAGTTTAGACTTCCATGTTGCCAGTGTTGATTTCATTTAAAAATCTAGATTTCACAGACAAAACTGCTACTAAGATTTTTTTTTTTTCCCCCTGCAGTGCTGGGGATTGAACTCAGGCTCTTGCACGCACTAAACAAGTGCTCTACCAATGAGCTAAATCCTTAATCCAAGATTATTTTCTATATCTATATTATTCCTCTTTTTCTTCTCCACTAAATCAAATTAGAATGTAAATAAATATCTTCACAATTTATTTTATCTAGAACATCTCTATCTTTGTTAAGAATGTAAAACTTAAGATTGTCTGAAAGTTCGTGAATTTGGTTCTCATACCTCTTGTGCATCCTATGTCCTTTATCTTGAATGCACCTTCTTCCTTCAGGAGGCCTTCTCATATTTTGTTCCTCTAATTACCCTTGAGTTGTATATGAGTCCTCAAGGATGAAAGCCAAATCTTTAATTTTATTTGTTTTATTTATTCAGGGGGAACTGTTGATGGAACAGTAGGTATTTATATTTCTTCACCTCCAGTGTCAAATATCCCACACTGCCCAGTCCTACATTGTATTAAGAAGCTATGAAATCAGGAGGGAAAAGGTCTACTGAATAACTCATCATTTTCTGAAAACTTTTGTTATGGTTTGGATCTGGAATGTCCCTCAGTCTCGTGTGTTCAGAGTTGAGGTTTGGGAAATAATTGCATCATGAGGGCTCTGACTTTATCAGTGGATTAATCCTTTGATGGCAGAATGGACTCTTGGGAGGAGGAATCTATTTGGAGGAAGTTGGTCACTGTGGACATGTCCTGGAAGGGTTTATCTTCTCTCCTAGACTCTCCCTCCTCTCTCCCTCTCCTATTGGTTTCCTAGCTGCCATGAGCTGAGCAACTTTCTTCTGCCAAACCCTTCTGCCATGATGTTCTGCATCACCATAGGTCCAAAGCAATGGAGGTGGATGACCATGGACTGAAACCCCTGAAACCATGAACTGGAAGTAAACCTTTCCTTCTTTAAGTTGTTATTGTCAAGTATTTGGGCTATAGTGATGAAAAGCTGACTAGCATACCTGTAGCAGCAGAATCAAGGACAATCAGGATAGTTGTGCCAGAGGATTGATTGCTGGGGAAGCAGTGTTGGCTGAACTACTTAGGATTCAGAATCATCATGACCACAGAAAGGGGACCTATGAGAGCAAGTTGGGAACACTTACTTCTTGAGAAAAACTGATTCACAGAACACTCATTTCTGTCCTCCCTGAACTTAAGGTGGTTGTTTATTTTTCTAACATTTGCAGAACCTAAGCAGGGATCCACAAAGTTTTCTTGATGGCTACTTCCTTGGTAACTTTCACAGGTGTATTCATGTTCTTGGCATAGGTATTTTTAAAGCAATTTCAAAAACCATGATTTAAGTATGTTGGAATGTCTAGCTTTGGTGGAACTTTGTGAACCAAGGCTTTATAGAGCTGCTACCAAAATTGGAATTTCCACATCTCAGGTAACAGTTTGAACACCCTAAAGCTTTATTCTGTTATACTAATTTTCTTTCTTCCATAATGGTTGACATGTAGTGCATAGATACTAAATAACTATTGAGTCAACTAGAAGGTTTGCCCCTTTAAATTTGTTTTCCCTTGAATTTGTTCAAATTCATTTTTGTAAAATATTCTCTAACAGTGTGAATTAAAAATGAGGTGAATTAACAATGAAGAATCAGACTCATAACCTGTAACATCATACATGTCCAATAGTAGTATTGGACATTTTTCTTGTACTATTTGTAAACTGTTAGAGAGTTATCCAGATTGAGGATATTTTCTTGGACTTTAGCAATTCCAAACCTAGGCTTCTGGTTTGTAAATGGTATTTTCAGAACAAAAAATATCTTTATGACATAATAGGTCATGAGAGCTTTTGGGAAACATATGACATAGTTTTTAAGAATTCTTTAGAATCAAGTCTTTAGGCTTTGCAGACTTATTCTTTTCTCTGTTGATTTATTTAACAATTTACATATTAAGCTTCTTTGTTTAAAAGTAATGTATACCACTGAGAAAACTTGAATGCTGCACAGCAAAGCCATTGAACTGGTTCCAGGAACTATGAGGAACCAGTGCATCAGTTTACAGATGGAAACACAAAGGCTGGGAGAAATTTGCAGAAATTATTAGTTAACTGGAGCAGGAACAACTCCTCAGAGAGCAGCCAGCATCTCTTGTATGAAAGGTGTTGCTCACTCCCATACTTTTGGAAAAGGACCTAGGAAAAGAGGGAGTAAAGAACTGTCAAAGAGAAAGTGAAATGAGGGAATTGGGCTTGGTTTTGACTCTAGTCTCTTTCCCATTCATAAGGGAGAAAATTCTGCCACTGCCTCATTTGCCCATGGGAGACACATGGGCACAGCTTCTAGATCTGCACTAGATCATTAATGAGGTAATGAGGCTAATAAGCCTTCTCTTCTTTGGAATCTTATTTATCTCACAGCTGGGAAAAATTACTTCATATATACCTAGTTAGGACAGCACCTAGACCTACAGTAATAAAGTGATGAAACATAAATCTTTTTGTCTTTGTAATCTTATTCACATCATGACTGGAAAATTTTATCTCACACATATCTACACTTATACACATGTGCGTGCACATACACCCCTATACCCACACATACAGAAACACACACGTGTATACCTAGATACACATACACACACATCCATGTTATTCCAACCCCCACAATATGCCCACAAAGACTCTTGTTCTTGCTTAACCAAACCACTTATCCTGCTTACAAGAGATAAATGAGGACTTCTTCCCATAGTATGAATGTGTGTGAAGGACATGTCCCTCACATCAGCACCATATTTGTTATCTGCTCTACCACGTTCAAAATTCGAATTTTTTGTTAAATTGTTATTTAAAAATTTTATTTCAGCTTCCTATTAACAATTATCAGCCATCTTCCCTTGGATTTGGAATGATGATATAATTTATAGGAAAGGATATGCCCATTTGCTTCACTTTAACACTTACCTTTATAGTAAACAAAATGATAAGAAATTACCATTTTTGTAGGTTAAATGTGGTCCAATAATAACAGTTTCATTTGGTTAAAACTAGATAGCACACACATTTTAATTTAGGGATATATTTTTTTTAATATTTATTTTTTAGTTGTAGGTGGACACAATAGCTTCATTTTATTTTTACGTGGTGCTGAGGATCGAACCCAGTGCCTCCCGCGTGCTAGGCAAGCACACTACCACTGCGCATAACCCCAGCCCTTAATTTAGGGATATTATTTTAACCACTTACTTTATTAAATTTCTTAGATACTCTGTTCTTTTCCATAATTATTTTGCCCCCAGATTAAGGCTTGGGCTTTTTGGATCATCTGTTGTTAATGAGGCCACCAAATACAGCTAAAGAGAAGGAGATTATTTCTTAGTCTCTTTCTTCTTGGATAGGGTCTGGACAATCTTTTCCTTTGTGACTTGCAGCCACTTTCCATAGCACCATGGTCATCCAAGAGCCTCTGGAGAGCTCTATCTGCCTTTAGCTGGAGATTGTGTTTCATGGGGCTCTTGTTTGTGAAAATTTATTCATGTCTAAGTACATACCATGTTACAGAGAGCCATTTGTCTTCCAGAATTCAAGATAGCTTCTGAGAAGACCTTCTGAGCTGTCCTTATCTTTCTCACATTTACCATCCTCATGCATTTGAACTTTGGCAGTAAGCATTCCCATTTACATGTGTCCACTTTCCTGCCCTATGGTTGGTCAGAGTGCTATTCCAGCATTGCTCTAGGAGTGGTCATCCCTAGTGAGGGGGTCATAGTCCATCCCGAACCAGCCGGCCGAAGAGGCACCCCCACATTCACCTAGCAGTGGAAGTCAGGAAGAGTTGGAGCCGACTGGCCGCCTGTTCCCAGCCCTCCGCGCAGGACAATCAGACATGCCAGGGAGTCCAGTCAGAGCAGGCACTCCTTTATTTGCGGAACAAGCATTCAACTTATAGGGCCCTTTGACCAATCAGAGACAATGCACGCAGCCAGCAGCTGTCCACGTGGCAAGGCACACAAGCCCCCTGAATTCTGTCCACTAGCTGATCATGTTAACCAACAGTAAACCAATCACATAGTCCCTCCTTCCTCCGTGCCCTTCCTGTTTACACACTTTTCACAATGGCTAGTCGCCATCTTAAAGGCGTAGCATGGAGCTAGCTCTCCACACCTAGCTTACAGATGATCAGTTCATCTTTGACCAAATTCAAGATTTGTTGATAGGAGTTGTTGTCGTTTGCAACATTACTATTTTCTTTGGTGTCAAACCATACTTTTCTCTTGCCATAGCAGAGGATTCCTTGGTAAGGAGCCTCTTCTAAAGCTTGAGTACCTGGCCACTGGGACCTGCTGTTTCAAGTTTCACACCTACCACTCTATCACATCCATAGACTCTATCTCTAGTACTCTTTCTTCAAATGGCTTTAATAGCCGTATAAAGTACTTCACTGAAGTCAGAGAGAGAGTTAAGTATATATATATAAACTTTGCTGGGTTCAGTGCTGAGATACATTATTCTGGATATTTCCTTTTTAAAAATTTTTTGAAGTATATATATATATATATATATATATATATATATATAGTTAGTTAGTTAGTTAGTTAGTTAGTTAGTTAGTTAGTTAGTTGTAGATGGACATGATGCCTTTATTGTATTTGTTTGTTTATTTGTTTTTATGTGGTGCTGAGGATCGAACCCAGTTCCTCACATGTGCTAAGGAACCACTCTACCATTGAGCTACAACCTCAGTCCTGTTCTGCAAATTCAAGACCAACTGGAGCAACTTAGACCCTATTTCAAAATATAAAGTAAAAAGGACTGGGGATGTAACTCAGTGGTGGAGTTACCTAGCATATGCAAGGCCCTGGGTTTAATCCCCAGGACAAAAAAAAAAAAGTGTTTTTGGATGAGATGAACATTTACATTATAGACTTTAAGTAAAGCAGATTGCTGTCTATAATGTGGGGCGGCATCATCCAATCAGGTGATGACCTAAATAGAACAAAAGACTGACCTCCCCTGAACAAGAAGGAATTCTGCAGTAAACTGCCTTGGCACTTGAACCATAACTTTGTTTCTCATGGTTCTTCAGCCTGGTGGCCTTGGACTTAAACTGTCCCATTAGCTTTTCTCTGAGTTTCCATCCTGTTTACCCACCCTGCAGATTTTGGACTTTGTAACTTCCATCACCGTGTGAACTGATTCCTTAAAAATAAATTGTTTTATATATATACACACATACTATTGGTTCCGTTTCTCTGAAGAACCATGACTAATACACAGAGGATGAAAACCAGTGTTTATACAGTGCAGGATGTGTGTCAGGCATTCTACACATATTAACTCAGAATCTCCAGACGACTCCTGAAGGTAACAGAGATCTAAAGATGTTAAGGAACTTGCCCCAAAGCATCTAATAATTGACAGATCCTGGTTTGAATCAAGGTTTGTATCATTCTAAAGTGTCTTCAACTACATGACTCTGCAAGAAAAAATTGCATTTGATAAGTGAACGCTTTATGAGTTCCTGTAATAACCTAATAACATAATGAAGCCATAAACCACTCTTATGAAGGACCATATTATACTCTTACTTCCTTGGTGGACAACTATCTTTTTTGGTGGTGGTGTTGACTAGTCTCCATTCTTCTCTCTAGCAGAACCCTATTTCTTTGAGGATTTAACATCCTTCCCACTTTGTGTAATAGTGGTGGGAAGGAATTTCAGGCCCATCCTGCTCTCTAAGAATTACACTTGGAAGACCAGGCCTTTTCTACTCCCTGGAAATGCTAGTGGGAGAGCTTGTGATCTAAACTTCACTGATTGGAAACCCTCTCTCAAGACGTGGAAGTCTGAGCCAGTGGTGTAAGGATGTAGAGAACAGGCAGAGGCCTCATGGGAACAACGGCTTTTCCAGCGTTCATGTGGTTATTATCTCGTGTTTCTCCATTCCTTATCCTTTTGAGTTCCCTCAGTTTCTTTCCCATACCAAGTCTGATCCCTAACTTCCTGTCATCTCTGAGATTCCCCAATATCCTTTCTCTGAATTCCTTTTGCCTGCTAGAGTCAGTTTCTGATACTTCTGAGCAAGAAATATAGTGATGTGGAATTTCAGAGCATAAATTTTCAGTGAAAGGGGAGATACAAGGTGTGATGTCCTGTGATGATCAGCTATGTAAGCTATTGTCTGTAGTCACCCCCCAAAAAATCAGTAAGAGATCGTTTGGGGTTTACAGTAGTTTCTACAAATGAAGCAATGTAAAGAATGAAGGAATTCAAAGATATCAGGGTAGGGAGGCTTCTTCTGATGGCATTGGATGAATAAAAAGCTAAAGAATTATATGCTTAGTTATTAAAGTCTAAAAAATTATATGTAAACTCAGGGACCTTTGTCTTGTACCTGTCGAACTGAAATAACCAAGAATCAAGCTCAGTGTTTAACCACCAGTTGAATTCAGAGTTACCATAGGCTAGGTTATGCTGTGATGGCAACAAACTCCACAGTGTCAGTGTCTTCAAACAAAAAGCCCCAGCGTACCTTTCCTTCTTCCCTTCCTCTCCACCTCCTCCCCTCTCCTCTTCTCTCCTTCTGATACCAGGGATTGAACCCAGGGGTGCTTTAGCACTGAGTCACATTTCCAGCCTTTTTTATTTCTTATTTTTGGACTGGATCTCAGTAAATTGCTGATGCCTTGAACTTGAAATCCTCCTGCCTTAGCCTCCTGAGCAGCTGGGATTACAGGAATGCTCCACTGAACCCTGCAGCCCCAGGGTGCCTTTCTTGACAGAAAAGTGATTCTTTTCTGTGTCCTGAAAAGCTATGTCCTTTCCAACCATTGAGATAAAAAGTCAACAGTCTTCTTAATGCCCCATATGGTTTCATTCATAGACCATTGATCTAAATTGTTCCCTTGCATGACCCAGAGTACAAAATCAATCTTTGAATGTGAAATTTTACACACACACACACACACACACACACACACAAAGAATGATAGGCAAGAACATGCCAATGTATGTTAACCCTAAAGTCGGAAGTACACCTATGTAGCAATGGATTTTGTGGTGCTTGGTCAGGGATAGTGCAGGATGATTTTAGGTTTACTGAATTTGTCAGCATGGTTCATACCACAGATTTTATATGAAATAGACCAACTGGGTTAATAGACCAATTGGGTTGATTTTAACCACCTTTGTCTTGGCTAACATATATACATAAACACACACATAGAAGTGCATCCAATAGTCAAAAAAGGTAAAGTGTTAGGATATTAGAAATGTCTAATTCTAGAAATGATAGAAATAACCAAGTCTGGAGAGTCTAGATGATAGTTTCTTGACCAAACATCTGAAATGTATATTGAAGGAATCATGGATATTTAAAGTGTCTGGTTTAAAACACTGTTCTCTCTAGGCCAGAAACGCTGGTATGAAATACTGCATTTGAGTGCACTGTTCTGCCCGTGGGAGTGGCAGAGTCTAAGCAAGACCATAATAGGCAGTGAGATTGGCACAATCATCAGACTGTTCTGCCTGGAAGAACTCTCTGGGTATACCTGATTGTGGATGAGTTCTCTAGGAAAAAATTGGGAGTGGAGCAACCACATAACATAAATCATAAAAACTCCAGGTCTTACTTAAGTCATGAGGGGAAAAAGCCCATAGTTAATTCCCAAACGTAATTGTTTACACTATCAGATTCCCTTGAATAGTGGAAGGCCGGACAACTTTGATGTCAGATCCTGTTTCCATGCTGAAAGCGTATCTGGGAGATATATCTTGATATCTCCCACCAAAGAGAAAAACAACTTACTGTACTTTTGGCCCTGTACCACTAAGAAAGAGTCCTCACACTTAGAATGTTTTGGAAGGAGCATGTACCCTCTTTGTCTTTCCTGCTTTGGCTATTTACCATTTAAAGGCTGCTAGTTTTGAGTAAGGCCCAGAAAAAGAGAAGATGCCCTAAGCAAAGAAGCATAAAATGCTATTGAGCTGTTACTAACATATGCTGAATGCTGGAACAGAGCTAAGAGTGAAAGGAGGGAATGAGTTGGTTATAAACAGCAGAAGACAGTATAAGCAATTACATGTGCATTTAGGATTTTTTCTTGGAAACATTGGCAGAAATCTCCCTATATTGGAAACACATGCTCTCTAATATGGCAAGTCATACAAAATGACCTTAATTCCTGAAATATTCTGCTCAATGGAGAATCAGAGCTGTTTATCTCCTCATTAAAATAGACATATCGATTAAAAGCACAGGCTACATATCCTGATTTGCTCTCTGGTAGTCCCACAGTTGCATGGAACTGTCACACAGAAATCAAGGACACAGAAATGTTTTGCTTTGGCATTTAGTTTCTTTACAGGTAGTAAGTTTTGCTACTAAATGTGAATTTTCAGGAACAGAAATTCCTTCATCTTAGGACATTACGGTCTCGGGTGAGATTACCAGACTGATGTACGTATAAATGCCTTCTGCTAGTTGGATCGCTGCTCTTGACCATTAGTTTAATTATTGCTTTACTTTTATGTGAGATTTTACTGAGATTATTTTTAATGGTAAGCTGTGTTTTTCTGATGTATCATTGTCAATCTAGAGTTTTCTAGTTATTATTTATTGACATAGGCATTCATTTACATCTCCCAACATTTTGTATATGTATGTGTCTTTTTTTAAAAATTTAATTATTTTATTTAAACGTGTTTCAAGTCATAGTACAAATATAGAGCTCAATTTTTCTATTTCTCTGGTTGCAAACCAGATAGAGTCACACCATTTGTGTCTTCATATATGCACCAAGGGTAGTGATGACGATCTCATTCAACCATCATTACTATACCCATTCCCCTTTCCTTCCTCCCACCTCCCCGCTGCTGCATCCAGAGTTCCTCCATTTTTCCTATGTTCCCTATTCCCACCCTGCTTATGTATCATCATCCACTAATCAGAGAGAATGTATGTGTCTTTTTGCTTTAAATTATACCTTTTAATATTTCAAAAGTTTTTTGAGATACCCTATTACCTAGAGCAATCATGGTAATGATGCTTTACTTGTTGAACATTCTTTATGCTTTCATTAAAATAAAAGCAATAAAGACTGTTTTTCTTAATATATAGTGGTTAAATTTTATCCATACTTACTGCAATGCTCTATGACAAAAACACTTCTGGAGGAAAAAGTAGTGGGATTTACAAGAGATTAAGAAAGGTTAATCTGGGCTCTTTGTTTTTGTTTTGTTTTGCTTTGCCTTTTGCTTTTAAAAGGCAGTGATCATGTGCATAGGAAGGAATAATACCCTGTTGATGTGGGCATTTTGTGAACATGCTTCATTTGAATTTTCTTCTTTTAAGTTTCATTCTACTTCTTAGAATTCTATTCATTTATGAAAAGAATGAGTTTCTAAAAGCTGTTTTGAGAAGGGCAGAGTTAGTAGAGAGTGAATCAAAGGTAATGCGACACATTTGGCATATAAATTGTAAAGACATAACTTTTCATTCTAGACAAATGACCAGGTTTGCCCTGTGAGGTGATAGCAGAGAGTATTCTGTCATCAGGAAAGGCTTATTTGAAATATATAATATTCAATGGAAAGAACAAGGGAGAAGAATTTATAGAAGTTTTTAAAAAGTTAAAATATGTCTAGACAGAATATGAAAACAATGACGAAAAGTGGGGCATAGGACTTCAAATCCTGAGTGTGGAAGAGAGAGAGAGTGAAGCCCTCACTATGGGCTGGCCTCAGGTCAGAGCTTGTGTGAAAATCAACTTTTTCTCTATGTGAAGGTTAAACTCTTATTCGGATTTCTCAAGTATGATTTTGTATGGAAGGTGATTATGTCTTCAAATTGGAATCCTGTAGTGAGTTCTACATCTTTTGTTACCTTAGCTTCAGTTACCTTTGTAGGACCTGAGAATGAAGGAAAGTGACTGGGTGGATGAAGCTAGACAGTGTACCCATCGTGTATTCATGTATTCCTCCTTTTATTCATTCATTCAATATTCATGGAGCATGCCCTCATTCCAGGGGCTTGTGGCTAGACTGATAGCAGTGAATGAGCTGCATTCATCCCTGTCCTCCTGGAACTTAGAGTTTGGGAGAGAAGACAGGCAAATAGTATTTTACCATAATTTAAGCAAAGTCAGATTAATGTTCCAAATTACAGGTGCTGGGATGCTTCCTAAGAATGGATCTAGAGTGGGAGTGGTGGCCCACGCCTGTAATCCTAGCGGCTTGGAAGACTAAGAGTTCAAAACTAGCCTTAAAATAAAAGAAATAAAAAGGGCTGACGATGTGGCTCAGTGGTTAAGAGCCCCTGAGTTCAATTCTGTGTATCAAAAAATAAAATGGGATCTACCTCTGGGGTTCAGAGCCAGCTAGAGGAGTAAAAGTCCAGGGAAGTAAAAGAGCCAGTGAAGAGTGAAATTCCAAGGAGTTGAGGAGGTAGCCAGTGAGAGTTTTACAGAGAAATAACATATGTAAGACAGCAGACCAGAAGCATAGTGAGTGTGGACGGCATGAGGATCAATACCCCTGGCATATCACACTTGAGAGAACTACTGTGGGAACCAGGTCTGGGTAGAAAGGCAGGGTCCAGATCAAGAAGGACCTCCTAACCAAGTCTACTTCTTGTATTTGTCTCTGCTTTCTTTAAAATCTTTTCTGTCTGTATAACCAGCTTCCTTTACTAAGGCCATCAGAATGCTCATTCCAGGGCTAAGTGTGTATGTAACTCAGTGGTAGAACATTTGCCTAATATGTAGGATTTGATCCAGAATGCTGAAAAGGAAAAAAGAGAGAGAGAGAGAGTAGGGGAGGGAGGGGAGAGAAAGAAAAATATTCCAATATATTATGCAATGAAGTGTTGTCTGATTCCAGAATTAAAAATAAAGCCAATTAAAATCTTGAAGTTGTTGCAGTTTTGCCATTTGACACCCTCAATTTTGCTTCAAAATTCATCTGTATTTTGTGTTCAATTCCAGTGTGTTCCCTTTCATTCCTGTATAGCATTTCATTGTGTAATTGTGTCACTGTGTGTTTATCCATTCTATTATTCGGCTAATGCCAGATTTTGAAAATGGAATAATGTTGCTGAAAACATTCTTGCATATTTCTGTTGATGCACCATATGCTTAAATTTTAAGAGTGAGATTATCAGACCCAAAGGCAGTCATAACTTCAGCAATAGTGGATAATGCCAAACAATTGTCCAAATTACTGGATTCAATTTATGTTCCCATCTGCTGTCCATAGGAGTTCCTGTGACTCCACCTCTTCCTAGGATTATTAGTACTTTAGCCTTTTTGCCAATCAGGAGATTGCGTAGTTGAATTTCATTGTGATTTTAAAATGCCCTCCTCTGATGGCTATAAAAAGATATAGCATTTTTTTATGTTTGTTGCCATTTAAATGTTCAGACTATCTGTGAGTAATATACTTTTATTTTTCCTTGTCAGTCTTTATATTTTTCATATCTAGGACCCTGACGATGATTTCTAGTACAATGTTGAATACAAGTGTTAATAGTCATTCTTGTTTTGTTTTGGATAACAAGAATAAATCTATTTATTTATTTATTTAAAAAATTTTTTAAATTTTATTTTGTGGTAATGGGGATCTGCTTATGCTAGGCAAGTGCTCTACCACTGAGCCACATCCTAAGCCCAAGAAAGTCTTTGAACTTTTGAAACTGCTTTATATATTATCTTCATCAATCATTGGCCCAACAATGCTAATAATTAGAAAAAGAACAGAAAATTAAACTCCCAAGTAGCAAAGGGAAAGAAAAATGAGAAAAATTTAACAGGATAGAAAACACATATACAGTTATTTTTAACCAAGCAATAATTGGTTCCTTTTAAAACCAATGAAATTAATTGCCAATACCTCTTAGGACTCATTTAATAAAAAAGTAAAGGAATTCTCAGGAATGAGAAAAAAAACATGACTATAGATGTTGCAGGTATTAACAGATAGTAAAATGGGGGTATTATGAAGAAATGGAATATTAGTCAAAACACTTGGTGCAAAGAAAATTCTGGGCCCAGATGCTTTTTGTTGATGAGTTCTACTTCTACTCAACATTCAAGAAAGAAATAGAGGCAATCTTATACAAAGCCTTTCAGAAAATAGAAAAAGTGAGTCTATTCTCTATCTCATGTTAGGAAGTTGTTATGATTTAGATATGGCATCCCCCAAAAGCTCACTTTTAAGAAAATACAATAAAGTTTGCAGGAGAAATGATAGGGTCGTAGCCTTAATTTAATCAGTGAATTAATCCCTGATGGGATTAACTGAGTGGTAACTGGAGGCAGGTGGGGTGTGGCTGGAGGAGTTGGGAGTTGGGGGTGTGGCTATGGGGTATAAATTTGTATCTAGCAAGTGGAGACCTCTCTCTGCTTTCTGATTGCCTCGTGAGCTACTTCCCTCTGCCACACTCTTCTCCATGATGTTCTGCCTCACCTCAAGCCTTGAGGAATGGAGTTAGCCTTCTACGGAAACACCCCTGAAACTGTGAGCCTTCAAATAAACTTTTCCTCCTCTACAACTGTGCTGGTTGGGTCTTTCAGTCACAGCAGCGAAAAAGCTGACTAAAACAGAGGCATAAAAGAAAAATTGCACTGGATCGGTTAAACAGGCAAGGAAAATTTTATTTAACACTGTTCCAGAATATCAGATGTATATATTAAACCAGAAAATATTTAAAATTTATGATTACGTTTATGTTGGCCACAAATTATGACCATTCCTTCTCTATACTTTAGTATTTTTTACCACTTATGAAAAAAAGGATATTTTTTACCACTTACGAAAACAAAAAGGTTTATGGAGATAAGAATTTCGTACAAAATTTTAGCAAGCAAAATTCAGTTATATATAGAAAGGATCATACATCATGACAAATTGGTTAAATCCTGGGAATTCAATATTCATAAATGAGCTACTCTAATGTACCACATCAACAAAGGAGAAATCATATGATTCTCCCACTATATACAGATTAAAAAACATTTGTCAAGATTCAACATCCAGTCACGATTAAAACCTCATTGGAGGCAGGAGTAGAGGGAAACTTCACGGAGAATATATTTTGAGAATGTATTATTTTCATACAGAATTAGAACTGGTATACCTTCCTGAGGAAGTAAATCTTTTGTCTTGACAAAATTTATTTTGTTTTCATATTTATGGGATTAGATTTTCTTTTAGTTATGGTGCATCTTTTTCAATCTTGTAACTTTCAATCTATCTGTAAATTTATGTTTTAGTTATTTCTAAACAGCATATAGTTGAGTTTTATCCATCTATCAGACTTCATCTTTAAGACATTTAGTTGGTGTACATCGAATATAATTATTGATATCATTTATTTTTGCCATTTTATATTTGACTTTCTATTCGTCCCAAGTGTTTGTACTTTTTTTTTCTTTTTTTAAATTTTTTGAATTGGTTTTTATAATTTTCTCTCCACTTGTAGGAGCATCTCCATACCTTCCCACCCCTCCCTTCCATCCTTCCCCATTCTATGCTAATAGACTGTGCTCTTGCCGGAGAGCATCCCTTTGTTTGTGACCTTTGGATCTGATTGGTCCAAGAGTGTAAGCTTCTATAGTTTCTGGAATAAACGGTGTTCTCTGCTCTTCCTCGCCCTGGTTGTGTTCCTTCTTGTCCCGGGTATCTCTACGTCTCGCTGGGGTGAAGCAGATTTTTACCTACACCACGGGGCCTGGGGAGATTGGCTCCACGGATCGCCACCGTCCAGAGTGACTCCATATTGTCTAACCCGGGGACCCCTTCTTTCTCTGTCTCTCTTGGACTCCAACTAGTCGAGAAGCCACGTGGCTCCCTTCCCCTCGCCTTTTATTAAAGTGACATCCACTTGTTTAGAGATAGTCCATTTTGGTTTATCTAAGCTTTTTTTTTTTTAATACTGGAAATTAAACCCAGGGGCACTCTATCACTGAGCTACATCCCTGACTCTTCTTATTTAAAAAAATTTTTTTTTGAGAGAGGGAGTACCAGGGATTAAACTCAGGGGCACTCAACCACTGAGCTACACCTCCAGTGCATTTTTTTGTATTTTATTTAGAGACATGGTTTCACTGAGTTGCTTAGCATCTTCCTTTGCTGAGGCTGGTTTTGAACTCATGATTCTCCTGCCTCAGCCTTCCAAGCTGTTGGGATTACAGGCGTGCATCACCGCGCCTAGCTATTTTTTTTTTTTTTTAATTTTGACATAAGGGTGTTGTTGCTAGATTGCTCAAATTAGTCTTGAATTTGTGATCCTCCTGCCTCAGCCTTCAGAGTATCTGGGATTATAGGTGTGTACCACTGTGCCTGACCTCTAAATGTTATTATTCTGGACATTCTTGAAGGATAGTTTGTTGGATACACAATTCTAGGTTGCTAATCTTTTCTCCAAATAATTTGAAGAGATTATTCCTGCTCTCTCCAGACTTCCATTGTTGCTGTTGCTATTATTCTAATTGTTCTTCCTTTGTATGTTACTTCATGTTTTCAGGATTCAATTTTGCTGCTAATGTAGCCTACTTAAAATATATTGTGATTCCTGAATCTATGGATATTTTTGGTTTTTTTAGATATGAACATTACATTCTTTACGTCTTTGAATTTTGCCTCTCTTCCTTTTCATTTTCTTCTCTAGAGCTCTAGTGGGGGTCTAAGTTAACCTCTTTCTATCCTCTAACACTCTTTCACATTTTCCATATCCTGTTTTCTTTGATATGCATTCCATGAAATTTCTCAAGATATATCATCATTAATTCTCTTTAGTTTTATTTGCTGCTTAGCCTACTGGTTGAGGTTTTTTTGTTTGTTTGTTTCAACTTGTATTTTCATTTTTATTTCATTATTTTTTTTTTAATTTTGAGACAGGATCGTGCTAAGTTGCCCCGGTAGCCCCTGAATGTGTGATCCTCCTGTCTCAGCTTTCTGAGTCACTGGGATTACAGACAGGTGTGTACCACTGCACCATCTTCATGTTTTCATTTTTAGATATTTCATTTTTTTCCTTTCAAATCTATGAGTTCACAGCCGTTAATTGGTTATCTTTGTGAAATAATTCTTTGTGTACTTTAAACATCTGATACAAACTTCCTCAAAATTCTTTTTTATAACTGCATGCATAAAGTCTTGGGGGCATAAATATGTTATTGTTTTTGCTGACTTTAATGTTACCATCATTTCTTTGCAATCTTTGAATATGAGCTAAATGCCTTATCTTACTATGTGGCATTGCAGTGGTTCTAGAACAGGCAAAAATCCCACCTGAAAGACTTTTCTGTGTGCTGTCAAGAGGTTCTAATAGCAAAGTACTACTTCAGGCACCTTTAAGTATCCCAGATCAGCTGCCAGTTAAGGCTCACCTTGAAACTTCATTAGTAACATAAAGCTCAGTGTCCCTAGCTCAGTGCTGCCAGCAGGGTCTGCTTTGGGGCACTCCAACTCCTCTGGGCTCCCAGCTCTGGCTAGTTACCTAAATCCACAACTATTCCCTTCAGAAAGACACTAATATAACTTCCAAACCTTTTTTAAGACTCACGATGCCTCAAAAATTCTTCTTCTATTCATAGCTTCTAATCTATTGGGAAAATTTTCTAAGAAACAAGAAAAACAAAAACTATTCTACCAGAGTGCTAGAAACAAAACATTTAAGTCAATGTATAAACTTGACTCTTCAGACAGAAGCATCTGTGGTGCTATCAACATCCTTCTCTATCAGGGACATTGAGAGAAAACCACTCTGAAAAGTTGCTTCATTCATAAAGAAAATCAGCATATTTAAGAGGTGTCAACTAAGACTCTGTAGTTTTGGGGCACTAATAAACACCAATTAATATGTTGACACTTTATAAATAATATTCACGTTTCCTATTTTCCAACTTCTAATTCTTCTAATGCCATTTCTAACTTCTCCACCTAAACTATGCTTTTACTTTATATTCCTACTTGCTCGAATAACTATAAGAAATCCAGAAGCAGGTATTAGAGAGGAAGGGAAGAGATGAATGAAAATACATTCCATATCTAAATCAATAAGTGGACAAAATAGAGCAAATTCTTAATTATTAACAAACTTTCAGAATTTAATTTGAAAGTTTAGCTTCCAAATAGATCCATGGGAACATTTAGTTCATCATGTGGCAGATGGAATGTGCTCATTCATTCAATAAATGATTACCAAGTACCTATTAGTTGCCAAGCACTGTAATGGGTGCCAGGGATACAATAGTAATCAAAATAAAGTATGTAGTTTGTATAGCTTACAGTTTAGCCAGAGTTACAAACTATACAGGAATAACAATGAAAATGCAACCATCCGTAAAAACAATGAGGAAGGATGGTGATATGGAAGCACACAAAATATGGAGGGGTTAGCCTGACAAAGAAGAAGGGACAGTGAGAAGGAAGGAGAAAGAGCTGTGTAAACATCCGTAGGCAAGAAAAAAAAATTGCTTAGCACAACTAAAAGTGGTTCCATGGAAGACAATGAAGAGCCACTTTTGGGAAGGGTTATGAAAGATGAATTTGGAGAGATACCAGGGGCAGGTCATTCAAAACAATGTTGGAATGTTTTGATTCATCTTAAAAGTAATGGAGAGACGTTAAGTTAAATGATTTTATGCACAGACATACCTTGACTACATTTGCCTTTTACAAAGTTTCTTCCTTCTAGCCCTCCCTCCTTCCTCTTCTTCCTCTCCTTTCCCTCCTCTTGTTTTCCCTTTTTCCTTTCCCTCCCCTCTCCTCTTCTTTCTTTCACAGGAGATTGAACTCAGGGGCAACCTACCCCTGAGCTACATCACTAGCCCTTTTTATTTTGTATTTTTTAAATTTTGAGATAAAGTCTCTGTCAATTGCTCAGGCTGGTCTCAAACTTGCAATCCTCCTGCCTCAGCCTTCCAAGTAGCTGGGATTATAGGCATGCACCACTGTGCCTGGCTTAGTTTTTTTATGTAGAGTGCAAAAATTGAAATGAAAATGATGAGGTGGGAATCTGAGAAACCAGGTAGGATATGTTTTTTAGTAATTCAATGAGAGATAATGGTGGCCTTTGCAAGATTATTGAGGATGTGTATGGAGGGAAATGAATAAATTCAAGTCATTTATAGGTAGGATATGCAGCTTGTGTGGAAATGAAAGAGTTGAGAAGGACAGTTCAAGAATGACTCCATGAATTTGGCTAAATAAACTGTCTCTAGGGGGAAAATAGATGTGAGTTTAACTGGAAAATTTGGATCCCAGTAACACATGGTCCTTGCCGCAAACCAAGTCTCCACAAGATACTTCTGTAGAAAAGAGGATTTCTTTCCCTTCCTGTTTCCTACCCAATGAAGGTGAAAATTCCTTATTTGCTTTCTGCTATCAGAACATTATCTACAATATAGGATTAAGTAGAAAAAGCACAAGTCCAGTTGTCAATCTGACTCCATGAAGATGAAACAAGGACAGGGAAGATCTCGGGCTGTTGCCCAAAAATTGAAGGAAGCAGAAAGAAAGCAGGGGTCCTTGCTTCTGCTTCAGTCATGGTTACTGCTATGCTGAAATTGAGAGATGTGTCCATCAGGGGCCTATTTTTGTGGCAGACTCGAAGTCTCCTAGAAGGAGACACATCCATTAAAGCCTTAAATAATATATAGAAAGGATGAGCCCAAGTACACCAGAAGACTTATAGTACAGAGATTAAAAGTGTGGGCTCTAAACTGGGCACAGTGGCACATGCTTGTAATCACAGTGATTTAGGAGGCTGAGGCAAGAGGATCATAAATTCAAGGCCAGCCTTGGAAACTTAGATCCTGTCCAAAATAAAAATGAAAAGGGCTGGTGATTTAGCTCAGTGGTAAATCACAGCTGGGTTGGTCCCTCGTAGCAAACAATAACAACAACAACAAAAACAAACAAACCAAAACCAAGTATGGTCTCTAGAGCTATTTTGTGATGGCTGTCATGATGGGGTAGTTTCCTTATTTGCACAAAGGATAACTTCTCTACTTATCCTGTAGGGTTGTTGTAGGATTAAATGAATAAATATCTATGGACTCAATAAATATTAGCCATTATTATTACTTTAACTCAACTCATCATGGACTTAAGATCTGATCCTTGAGGTGGGGCTGAGCAAGGTGGGGAGTAAGGAGAAACCACAATAACACAATAATGGTCTTGACTAAAATCTCACTAATACTTCAGGGCATAAGAAACATCAAAACAAGAGTGTGTTGTGTTGTCACATATGCCCTTGTCCCACTGCAGCTGGCTGGCTCTGGAAGTTGGTGACTCATCCTGGACATGGGGCTTACACAGAGGGGGCTTCACTGAAGAAGGCCAGGTCCCCCAAATGCAGGCCAAAAGAATCCCTTGGTAATGTTCCTTTGGTGTTTTAAATTATTTTTCACATTTGTCATATGATATTTAGTCTTAGGCATATTACTGACTAAAAAAGTAGTGAAATTTTTGAGAAACAAATATGGTAACTGGGAGTGATCTGAGCAAGTTCTCAGCTGTGTTCTATAGTACGTGAAGTACAACCACTCGCTCAGGAGGAAAGGCTCCTGGCAGACTGACAAGATGAATCATTGTTGAAATGTATTCAAATAGAATTATAGAGCAGAACCGGGGATAGAATCTAACAGGAAATAAGCCCCATGGGTCATTCTGAGTTACAACCTTTTATTTTCTTTAGTGTGTCTGAGTTTGAGTTTATTTGAATAATTCTAGGATGTGCTGTGTTGAGTAAGGGAAGGCTTTTCTGTAACATACGGGAAGTTTTGATCACTCCAGTTTTATCATCGGGTTGTTCACTTTTTATGAAAGATTCTTCCTCTTTGTGTTAGAATAACTTTGGTCAATGTTTTTTTCTTTCTTTTTTTTTTTTAAAGTAAGACTATTATTTTTTTTTGAAAGTTAGAGTCACAGTGCCTTTCTTTTATCAGGGTAGAGCCCGTTCTGCACAACATTTAAAATTCACTCTTGATTTTCATCTGAAACTTGAAAATATAAACCAAATTGATACTTTCTATTCTTTAGTTTTCCAGGTGCTTTTTGCAATCCACTTTCCACACTGCTTCCAGAAAAGTTAGAACTCAAATATAAGTATATAATTTCCATGCCTAGGTTTCCTTAGTGTATCCATTAAGCTGATGTTTACCAGGCCTGCTACATCTGGCACCAGGATACTGTGAAATATGTATTTGGTTGGCTTCTACATTTCCTATACACAGTTCCAATCTCTTAAATGGTGTCTTTTGTATGCTAATGAGATGACTGATGGCTGGTGGATGAGGGGTGATCTCTTTGGCAAGGAACCAATTCTACGGTTAAAGTGTTGAAGCTTTCAGTCCTGCCCTCCAACCTGTGGGGAGGGGACAAGGGATGAAAATTGAATTGATCATCAAAGGCCAATGATGTGATCAATTATGACTACGTAATGAAGCCTCATTAAAAAACCAAAAGGACTGGATTTGGAGACCTCTGGATAGTTGGAAATGCAGAGATGCCTAATGAGAGCAGCTGCTACTTGGCTCAGCCAAGTGTTGCCATGTATAGTCTCCAATGATTTAGGACTTGGCTGCCCCTCAGTACTGCTAGGGCTCAAACCCAGGATCCTCACACATGCTAGGCAGGCTCTCTACCACTGAGCTACATTCCCCAGTCCCCTGTAATTTTTAAAGAAAATCTGTAAATTTGAATTATTTTTTTTCTGGTGAAATCTCAAAGCTCTTAAATGTTGTCAACTATTTCTCTTTAACTCTCTAAAAGTCAGTGAAGTGTGTTCTGCTTGCTATTTTTATTCCTATAGTCAGTCAAATCAATAACTCTTAAACACACCAATCTTTTTTTCCATTATCTATCTCTTCCTAAGCCTGAGCCCCTCATCCTAGGAGATTCCCTTCATAGTTAAATCCCAGGTTCTACAGGTCTCTTAGCAGCCTATATATTTCCTTTTGTAACATTTGTCGTAATTTTGTGAGTCACAATCCTCTTCAATCTCTTATAAATTCCATGAAGTTGGACATCATGCACATCTTTCTTTATTGTATCTAGAATAATGTTTGGGATGCAAAAGGACACTCAATAAATATTTATGAGTCTAATTGAAACATGGTATAATATTATATTTATTATATTAATGTTGGGCATAAAGGATAAATATTCCCCCGCCCCTTTTAAGATTGAGAACCTACAACACTGGATTTAAAATGACCTTTTGCAGTCATTTAGCTTTTAGTGATAAATCCAGCTTCTGACTCAGAGATCATAGCTCTCACACTTTCTTAGTAATTCTTAAATTTTCATAATGTTGTAAGTCTGAAATCTTTGACTACTCTAAGTGGTTAAAACAGGGTTTTAACTGTTTTAATATTTATTGTATAGATAAAGAATGAAGTAGGATAAATGTAGCGCCGTGCACAGTGGCACATGCCTATAATCCCAGCAGTTTGGGAGGCTGAGGCAGGAGGATCGAAAGTTCAAAGCCAGCCTCAGCAATTTAGCAAGATTCTGTCTCAAAATGAAAAATAAAAAGGACTGGTATTGTGGAGGTGTCTCAGTGGTTAAGTGCCTCTGGGTTCAATCCCTAGTACCAAATAAAAAAAAAAAAAAGGAAAAAAACATTAAAAGACAAATGTTTTTAATTTGGAAGAATGCTTTGAATTCTTTTTTGGATTCAATATTTTCATCTACTATTAATATTTGATTATAGTAATGATTAATAGTCTGACATTTCATATATTCATCTGAATCTCTTTTCTCTATTGTGCTAGACAACAGTAAACCTTGATCACCTGAAGAGCCTGTTCTTGTTTATTCCCATGCTAGCTCTGTTGGTATCTATCAATTTGCTAGAGAGTCAAAAGGTGAGAAAGAGAAAAATATAAGATAATACAAAAGGAAACAAAAGAAATTACAGATTTGGCATTAAAACAAAAAGGACTGGGGATGTAGCTCAGGGATAGAGCCCTTGCGTGGCATACTTCAGGGCCCTGGGTTCAATCCCCAGTACTACAAACAAACAAACAAAACCAAAAAGACAAAAAGGAAAAAGAAAACATACATGAAAATTAATACTTAAAACTATGTCTGGATTCAGAGACAAACATTGCGTCCTCTCTAACATAAGAGAGGAGAAAAGGAAAATCAAAATGAGTGTTTATAATTGGTGTTTTTCACATTTATCAAAGTCACATATTCAAGTAGTGATTATGGTATAGAATGAAAACAAAGACTATGTTATGTCAGATCCTAGCGAGGCACATTCATTTTGCACAATTTTTCTGAATTCTTTACATATTATAGAAAAATTCATCATCTAAACAAGACTTTTGGATGGTTCGCTCAGTTTTGCTGCTTCCGTTTTTATCATCCTGCCCATTAAAGAAGCGTGGTGGGCAGAGAGCTTGCCCTGAGGCCAAGGAAGTTGTCTGGGCTCATGTACCTGCATGTTCACTCTGTGTGGAAACACCTTCCTGGGAAAGAGTTTAAAATTAGTAACAGCTTGAAGACCTCATTTTACGTGGGGAGAAATCATCTGGGCATTAGATTGGGAATTTAGAAGAAGTGAGGAGGTGATAAAAGAAGTTTGATGCCAAGTTTTCCTGTTATGGGCACCTAGAGCACTATTCCTGCTAGATACGACATTGCTCTTGGTCTTTTCCAGCGATGAAAGTGACTTGTCTCTTCTGGATGGGAAATTGCTGGAAAGGGATTGGCTTGTGAGAAAAGCAGGTTTGGTGTGTGAGATTGCATCCTGGATCCATTAAAGGTATAGTTTTCCCTAGTGCTCTTTTATTACATACCAAACCAATAGTTTCACACAAAACTGACATAATTTGCCATTTGTGGGGTCCATAGCTCTTTCTGTTCACATATAGGGTTGGATATAATATGTTCTCGTACTATGTTCCTATAAAAAGCCTATAAAGTGCCAATGACTTAAAAGCTCAAGAAGATGCTTGTAATAAACTCTAAACTCTTGGTCATTAATGTTAGGTCAATAAGTTGTTCTCAACTGGGGACTATATTTCTTCCTAAGGGTTATTTGTCAATTCCTACAGATATTTTTGATCATCACGATATGGGGGAGGTGGTGTCACTGGCACTTACTGGGTAGAGGCTGAGCAGGCTGTTAAACATTTATTGCACAGAATACTCCACAACAAAAAATCATCTGGCCCCAAATATCAATAGTGTGGAGGTTTAGAAACCCTGCATTAAATACATGTGATTTCTTGGAGAAAGGATGTGTTATTTCTGAGCACATTTAGTCTTATACTCAGAGCAGCAAATAATATGAGCTCCTTTCCTTACGGTGTTCAGTCTCTTGGGCAAGCAGATTGGAAGTTAAAGCCATTGTAGTATGTGCTTTGACAGACAGAAGGAATGTAGGATCCCAAAGGAGAAACTATGCAACTTTGAGAGTTTAAGGAAGGCCTCTTGCCAGTAGACATCATTGAGATGATACAGTGTGGTGTACTTGCTGCTTGCAGTCACAAGTAGCAGAAAAATATGTCACTGGAGGAGCACGTAACTCGAGTCCTGAGGTAAAGAGAGCTTTGGTATTGGTTAGTTTCAGCCACTCGGTCATGTCATTGGGGACCTGACATCTCCTTTCTCTCTTTTGCCTTCCCAAATGTCAAATTTTAGTTAAGGTTCATTTTCTTTGGGCATGATGGTGCACAGCTGTAATCCCAACTACGTGGACTGAGGTAGGAGGATCACAAGTTCAAAGCCAGCCTGGGCAATTTAGTGAGACCCTGTCTCTAAATTTAAAAAGGCTGAGGATATAGTTCAGCGGTAGCATGCCCCTGGATTCAATCCCTGGTACCACCAAAATGAATAAATCAATAAATACTCATTTTCCTCATGTTCATAGATGGTTGCCAACTACACATTTGAATGGTTTTGAATGGCAAGAGAGGGTCAATTCTAGCACTCTCTGAGCAGAGTCAGGAAATTTTCTCACATAAAGTTCCCCTATGCCTCACTGGCTCTGATTGGGTTACCTGAACCAAGAACTGTAGCTAGGGTGTAAAATCATGCTGATAAGGTAAAATTGGGTCAAACCCAAAGCACTAAACTTGGGAAGTATGGATATCTGAAAACTTCTATTTATTAGTAATCTTGAATATTTCAGTTAAAATGTGTACAACAGGATTTTTGACATTGTTCATGATGACCATGAGCGTGTTTCTGGATGCCACTTATCCATGACAAAGGCTTGTCATGTATTTGCTTTCCAGTTGATGTGATAAATCTTATGCAAAGGCTATCTGTCTTTGTAACTAAAAACCGTCTGGAAAGCACGTGATTCCATTTGGTACAACTTCACTCCCCAAAACTATTGTTTTATACTCTGATGACATGTAATACCACACAAATTATGGTTCTTTAGTGTTTCAAATGAAGCTCTATTAAAAAGTTTTAAATAAAAGTACAAGAAAAACATGTGCTATTTTGTATTTTTTAAAAATATATATATATCTTAGTTGCAGATGTACACAATACCTTTATTTTATTTACTTATTTTTATGCAGTACTGAGGATCAAACCCAGTGGCTCACACATGCTAGGCAAATGCTCTACCACTGAGCCACAACTCTAGCCCTGCATTTACTTTTTTAAAAAATTCATTTATTCTAATTAGGTTTACATGACAGCAGAATGCATTTTGATTCATTGTACACAAATGGAGCATAACTTTTCACTTCTCTGGTTGTGCACAATGTGTTACATGATATCATACATGAACCTAGGGCATGGTTGTCCATAGCATTCCACCATTTTTCCTGCCCCCACTGCATTTATTTTTAATATTTAGATATCACTGTTTGGCATCAGTGATGGTTGTCTAGTAAAGGACATTGTCACTTGAAATAAATTGCATAAAATTTGACTAATAAACTGGTCTTCTGTGAAAGATTAAGTAGCAGTGGGAACTTCCCAGTATTCACAGCAGTAATTATTTAAGTCATGAGTCTTTCATTTATTGTTCCTTGTATCTAGAAGTTTCTTCTCTACCTAGTTAACTCTTATTTCCCTCTCAGACCTCTCAGATGTCACTTGGGGAAAACTTTCCTGACTTCCAGGACCAAGACAATTCCCCTATTAGGCTCTTTCATAATATTGTGTGTCATTTCTAAGACAATTTCTTTGTATGATTACATACATGATTGACATCTGCCTCTCCATTAGATCAAAGACTCCATCAGGGCAGAGATCACATTTTTGGCAAATGGCAGATGATAAATATTTGTTGAATAATTAAATAGCATTTGGCCTTTATACTATAGCCAAGTCCCTTCCCCTCTCCCCCTATATCTCATTCTCTCTTTTTATTTTTTGGTACCAGGGATTAAACCCAGGGGCACTTAACCATGGAGTACATCCCCAGACCTTTTGAATTTTTAAAAAAAATTTTGAGGCAGGATCTCACTAAGTTGCTTAAGACCTCGTTAAATTGTTGAGGCTAGCTTTTAACTTGTCATCCTCCTGCCACAGCCTCCTGAGTCTCTAGGATTACAGGCATGCACCACTATGCCTAGTTAAAGCCAGTTATGTCTAATAAGAATATAAGCATTAGTTTTTGGTTTAAGATAAATCTTATTACTTATGGCAGGTTTTTGTATTAAAATGTTATCTCATTACATGAGGATACACAAGACCCATCCTTTGGCAAGCAGAAATAAAACAATTCTTTTGATGTTGGAAATCATACTTTGAATTTAGAATCAATGAGTGTATAATGTCCACCTCACTCCACATTCCTCATAAAGCTGCATTGCAGATGAAGTAAGAGAAAACAATACTTTGCTGATATACACAAATAAAATGCATACTGATATTTAGGCCATTAATATTTTTTGTTGTCATCATAACATTGAGTTATTAGTCACTGCAATGCTTAGTAACATAACTGAGAGAAATGTGTTCTGCCACCAACAATTCCTATATTTCTGCCTGCCAAGATTTGGATATTTGCTTTCAGTACACTTGCACAAATTTTTTAAAAATGCTATGAATAACAGTGCTTTTGGGTTTGGATCCTGGGGATTGAACCCAGGGGTGCTCTGTCACTGAACTTCATCCTTTTTATTTTGAGACAGGGTGTTGTTATGTTGCTAAGGCTGGCCTTGAACTTGAGATCCTCTTTCCTCAGCCTCTCAAGTATCGGAATTATAGGTGTGTACCACTGCACCTGTCCTCATAACTAAGATATTCTCATATCTTAGTTATGAGATAGGAATGTGATAGATTATGGAAGAAAAATGTTAGATATCATGATAGAAAAAACTTCCACAAAATAATCCATACACTTTATAAGTGTTAGTTGACATCCCAAAATACACTTTATAAGTGTTAGTTGACATCCCAAAATACAATTTTGTTTTATGTTTTTAATCTTTGAGTCCAACCAGGGAGTTCAAAATTATATCGCTGTATTTACAAGAAAAGGGAGGCTCCTTTTCTTGTAGTAATAATCTAGGCTCTGCCTTCCTCATCAAGCACATTTCAGACCTTCCCTTCTTCCTGTTGATGCTCCAATTACCTGGACTCTTGAGTTCATAAGAGTGAGTTGCTTTCCTATTCATCCTCTTTCCTCCTACCTTCAATCTCTCTCTCTCTTTCTCTGTCTCTGTCTCTCTCTCTCTCTATTTTTTTTGGTACTGGAGATTGAACTCAGGAGGGCTTTACCACTGAGCTACATCTTTTTAACATTTTTAAAATTTTGAGTCAGGGTCTCGCTCAGTTTCTGATGCTGGCCTTGAACTTGTGATTCTCCTGCTTCAACCTGCCAAGTTGCTGGGCTTAGAGGCATATGTCACTGTGCCCTGCTTATAAAGACTTTGAGTACAAAATTTTGGTAGGTTCAGATGCAGATGAAATTTAAGTAAGTTCTAAAGTATAATCAAAATATTTTCAGTTTCCAAAAAGAATACAGTTTGAATTAAATTTCACATAAACAAACAGTAGAGCGATTAAACTTAAATATTGTAATTATTATTATTATTACATTAGGAAAGAAGTCACAGGGTTCCATAGAAGTCCTGATATTTATTTTGGAACATTTTTTAATATTCATTCTCTGTTTTTATATTAGAGTCACATGTGAAGATTACAACAAAACACTTCTTTTTTTAATCAACTGTTAATATATTCATATTTAGAAATAGTCTCCTGGAGTTCCCACCTCACAGGTTTCTTTCTCTGACAGTATCTACACAGACATGACTTACATGTATGCTGATGATTTATTTGTGATTTCTGTTTGGATATATCCTTTATTTATTCAGCTATGTGGGATTTTTCCATCACAAAGGAAGGATTAGGGATTTTCCAATCTTTAATCTTTAAATATTTCCCTTTAAATTTCTCATAATTACACAACTGCACTGTGGGATAGCCCCATGACCCCTTTTTATCAATGACACATTAGAAAACACCTGGCAAAGTATGTTCTCAGGTTCACCAAGATCTTTCTCTATGCTTGGTGACTCACAATAACATTTTAGACACAAACACCCAGTGAAGGAAAAGCTACCCACCCTAGCATTACTTTAAGCCAGCTATAAAATTTTCTTGCAACTATAGCCACCTTGGCAAAATCCTATCTTCCTTTCTATGCAAAATATATTACTTCTTAGTTTCCTGTGACACTGCAGGCTTTGTGTCAACATGTTTTATAAAATAATGACTTAATACATGTTGAAATATAGTAGATGCCTAACTCTTCAATAAATGTCACTTTCTGTGTTAACTATTTCAAAAGTTTTCAAGAAATAAATTTTATAGGGAGAATGACTGAGAGGTTAACAAAACATTTTGAATGTAATAGATGATTCTAGTGCTCCTGAGTTGTTCTATAGTAGTTTTTATCATGAATTTATTTCTATATCTTAGAAGAAACCAATATAATGAATACTTAAGTTCCAAAGTTTGGACAGTAAAATCTTTGTGAACCAACAAATACATTTAGCTTTCTTACAATCAAATCCACCTAGATACATTTTTAGCCCTTAAACCTGAAAACTAGCTCAACATTCTTTGGATAAATTGTATCAAATTTCTCCAAAATCCTAGTTGTCTCAGAAATGTAATAAGGATAAAGTATTCGGAACTTTAAACAAGGTAGGATTTGCTTGAGTCTGACAAAGGGTTGATTAGAGGTGAGATTGCGGCCTGTTTCTCAGTGAACACCGTGCACTTCTTTTAGGTTTTTAGGCTTGCTCAAACCCTCTGGAAATTGTCTGATGAGCCCAAGACTCTTTGAGTTTAGGAAATACCCAGAGTTTAGGAAATATCATCCTAGGTTTAGGAAATACCCAGAGACTTAAGCATTTGAAAGTACCTGAGGGAGAAATAGTCATAACCTGGGCATGGTGGCACACGCCTATAATCCCAGCACTTTGGGAGGCTGAGACAGGAGAATCGCGAGGTCAAAGCCAGCCTCAGCAATGGCGAGCCGCTAAGCAACTCAGTGAGACCCTGTCTCTACATAAAACACAAAATAGGGCTGGGGATGTGGCTCAATGGTCGAGTATCTCTGAGTTCAATCCTCTGTACCAAAAAAAGAAAAAAAGAAATAGTCATGAAAGTAGCCTTATTTGCCAGCTAAGCAATCAAGTTCAAAATCATTAAAAAGGAATAAGTTCAGAATGTGAACAATTTCCTGATGTCTGTAGAGAATAATGTCTTTGAAATCCTTAGAATAAAAATATATATCATGACTCTCCAGGAGAGGACTGCAGTATGCTGATTTTTCTTTCTTTTTTTTTTTTTTTCAAATAATTTTGTCTTGGGACAATTGATAGTTCTATTCCTTCATTGAATAAATGCCATTTAGTAAATTTTGTTATGTTGTTATTCTTTACATATTTAGCTATTAGCCAACTTTTAAAATATCCTGTTTGTTGTAATTTGGTGAATTTGTCACTTATTTGATTGACTGACCAGAAAGCCCACTTCCATGCTGTGTTCTAGGAATTACATTTTTCTTTTCCAGAAATCGCCTCCCTTCTCTCTTGTAGCAAAAGAAGGAGGTATGAAAATGAATGGCATGTTCAGGAAGTGATGGATGGACTCTGACTAGAATGTAAGAATCTTGATTGATATGATGATGGTGGAAAGATGGGTTGGAAATAGATTGTAAAAAGCCACAAGCAATGGAAGCAAGTTTTAACCACTACTGTGACACAAATTGATGTGGTTTTAGAGATAAAGGGTTTACTGTGAATGGAAAGATGCTGGACATTAATGATTTTTGCTGATTATTTAATGCATGATAAGTGACTGAACTAGAGCTAGAACCGTGGCATTAGCAAGAAGGACTGTATTTCAGAGGCACTTTGGAGGATTAATCAGCATAGGTTAATAAATGATGTTGGAAATTTGACGTTGAGAGTGAGAGAAAGCAAAGTTAAAGTCTGAGGTTTTTATATAGGGAAGTGGGTGGAAAGCTGTATTAACAGAGACAGTAACGAGAAACTGTGTGAATAAAGGAAAGGAACAGGTTTTGGAAATGTCAAATTGAAATCTCCAATTATGGCTGATTTTGAGACCACCCAAGCTTACATGTAGAATAGCCAGTTAGAAATATGGTAATGAAATGTGGTAAATAAAGAAGGAAAGAAAGGAAAGAAGGAAGGGAAAAAGGTAAGAAAAGAAGGGGAAAGAAAGAAGGTAATGTGTATTTTCTGTGTTATAAAAATGATCAGGGCCAGAAATATAGACATGAAAACATTTCCTTTGAGAAGCAAAGTAGAAAGAAAACTGGGGGATCTTGGCAAAGCCAAGGACAAATTAGTTTCCAGGAAACAGTCCTTAATATATAATACTGAGGTCAAGCAAGTGAAAACTGAAAAGGCCCAGCAGGTCAGGCCATGAGGGTTCTTCAGGACAGTCTGCCAGTGCACAGGCAGGATAGCGTGGGTGGGAACACACTGGACATCCTGTGCTGTATATTAAGGAACATTTCCCTTTCTCTATGAAGCAAAAATCTTAATTTGTGAACCCTATCTCCTTAGGATTCAAACATCATTTGTAGGACTGGATTGGAAAGACCTAAAGGGTTCAATTTTGAAAGGTGACTTAGGAACCACCTGGAATAAAACTCACTGTAAGAGAGGAGAGTCTGCCTCAAGTTAAAGGGTCAGTGTGATATGCATAGATGGGAAGTTCTGAGTGAAGCTGGGGAGGATGCACTCTGCAGTGTGCATCTTCATTTTACCCTTGCTCCCAGAGACATGCGCCACAGCCTTGAAAGAAGAGATAGCAGAAATAAAAGAAATTTAAAAATTTGAGGGGACATGTCAACAATTCCTATGTCCTATGCAACAGAGTGCCCCAGAGCTGTGGATTGAGAGCCATTGCTCCAATTGTGGTTGTTTTCAGAACAGATTGAATGATGGACCACATCCAACACCTGGAAAGAGGAGGTGCAGGACAAAATGTCACAGAGAGGTATCATAAAGATATGAGGAAGAGGAAGACCTGGGTGCCAGAGGCATAAACATGATGAACTCAGAGGTAGCATGCATTGGGAGAATCTGGAATCCCTACATCTATGGTTGAGGGACAGCGAGAGAGAAATGCTATTTCATCACTATTTTAATGGACTTTTTTTCCCTCTTTGTTTATTTTTAGAAAATGGTCCAGATACTTGCTATATTTTAAAAATCTAGATATATAATTAATTATCTTCATAGATTTCAATTTAAAAATAATTATATTTCCTTTTTACCCAAATCAGGAGAGACTTATAATAAATGATGTATTCCCTAGAAAGTCTTAAAAATTATACTTTGAGAAAAAGAAAAAATAAAAGACTTTTTTATTTATTTGCTTTATTTCAGTGCTGTGTGCCTGAACATTTTATCTTCTTGTTAGCAGGCACTTTAGTCCTTAGTGTTACATTGTGTTGTCCATGGGTGTCTCTATGAATAGTATTTTGGAAACAAATCTTCAGTTCACATATTAAGAATTTCTTATGTGTCAGTACCTGTTTAATGGGTTTTACACATATTGTCTGTTTAATTCCTTAAGCCACTCTGTAAAGTATCGTTGCCTCCATATTAGAGATTGAAGATGAAATGTTAAACCTTACCCAGGGCCACTTGTCTGATCAACAGTGCAGCAAAGGATTTAGTCCCAGTTTGTTTTACCCTTAGGGCAGTGTTATAATGCAGCTGGGCTGCCATTAAAAATGTCTCAGGTTCATCAAAATTTTAGTGTTGCTACAGTTTACTCTTTATGCTGTTTTCAGGTAAAATTCTCCATCGTTTTGATTCACTGAAAGCATCAAATTCTCTTTATATCTTTCACAGACGCTACTTGGGAGACGTTGCCACCCTTGAACTAAAACTGCCTTCTTTTTGCTGTATCCTGTTTTCATAGCCTGAAATTGATCTCATCATATCTGCTTCTACAAATTATTCATTAGGAGCTTTTCCTGAAAAAATCCTAAAGCATTAAGTAAAAATTATCCTTATTTGTATGACTCAGTTGGGGATATGATTAGTGTATTAATCAGCTTTCCCTTACTGTGACAAAATACCTGAGATAAACAACTTAGGAGGAAAGGTTTATTTTGGCTCATGGCTTCAGTTTTCATTGCATGGTTGCTTGGTCTTGTTGGTGCCTGTGGTAGCACAGTATATTATGGCTGGGGCACATGGTGGAGGAGGTCTGCTTATATCAAATTGGCTAGGAAGGAGAGAGAGAGAGATAAAGGTGGGGGGACTCCAATATCCCCTTCAAGGACATAACCCCAATGACCTTTAGACCTACCTCCTAAAAGTTCCCTCACCTTCTAATAGCATCACAGACCAGTAACACATGGTCCTTTGGGGTACATTTCAAATCCAAAATACAGTAATTAGTAAAAAGCAGAAGATTTATATGATCTGAAGATAAACCAGAATATTACAGAAATGATTAGCATTACACCATACCATGAAGATTAGTAAACTGAGGTTGGACTAGACCAGGGAAGGAGATAAATTCCAGGATAAAGCAAGGAAGCAGAAAAATAATTACATAAGAAAGATTATCATCAGATTAGAAAATACAGTAGTCACTTCTTATCTGTGATTTCATTTTCTGAGGTTTTAGTTATCTAAAGTCAAACATGGCCTAAAAATATGAAGTGGAAAATTGTAGAAATAAACAATTTATAAATTGTGTAAATTTTAAATTGCACACTATTCTGAATAGTGTTGTGAAATCTTCTTCCATCCTCCTTGTCCCACCTGGGACATGGATCATTCCTCTGACCTGCATATCCATGTTGTGAATGCCCTTGCCTGGCATCATTTGTGCTCAGTGATCCAGGATCATCTGTCACAGACACTCTTCCTCTGATGTGTTGTCAGAGGTCAATAGTGCCTGATATCATATTATAATGCCTACATCATTCACTTGATTTAACTTCGTCACATAAGCCATTATTCACATCACTGCAAGAAGGATGAATACATTGCAATAAGATATTTAGAAAGAGGGAGACCATATTCACAAAACATTTATTACAGTATGCTGTTATCATTTTTCTACTTTATTATTAGTTATTCTTTTTTTTTTTAATTTTTATTCTTGTTTTATTTAGGCTTACATGTTGACAGTGTAAATTGACTCATTGTACATAGATAGAGGATAACATATCAATTCTCTAGTTGTAAGTTGTATAGAATCACATCATATATGCAGTCATACATAAAGTTAGGGTTATTATGACCATCTCTTACTGTGCTTAATTTATAAATTAAACTTTATTGTAGGTATGTATGTATGGGAAAAAATATAGAATACATAGGGTTTGGTATTATCCATGGTTTCAGGACTCCCCTGGAGGTACTGGAATGTATCCCCCTAGGATAATGGGAGACTACTGTAATCTCTTGTGTTGCTTTCCAAAGAGGAAAGTGTGTAAGTGGTCTCTCAGAAGCCAGCTTACTTTAGGTTTGCACAAAGTAGAGAAAAATCAAGAAATAAGAAAATAGAGAAATGGGGAAGAAGTCATGTTTCAGCACTCCACTTTTTTCCTTAAGGATGATTTGATATCATTCATTTCCTTTACAAAATGATAATGGATTTCTTAGTATTAGTTGCACAACTTCCTGAGTATTCAAAATGCAATGAAAGCTACAACATTTTTTGATGAAGCAAATATTTATTATTTGCTGGAAATGCAATATTTTGTGTTGCTACTAATAAGATTTTTTTTTTTTTTAGGGAATTAACCTCTCACCCTTTGATATAATCTGATTGGACAATAAACAGATGTTTTGTACACCCCACCCCCAGCCAAAATTTGGACATCTTTGGAACATTGAACAAGTACTTATAGAGCCTCCACTGTTTGGGCTGTGTTCTAGATGCTAGAATTTTAGACTTAACTATAATTAGACATCTCACACAAAATGTGCTAGCTAATTAGATACTATCACTTTGTGGTGTGATCTTGAACATGGTGACCAAGAGTTGGATTATGCATTTCATTGGATTTCTTTTTTTTAATTTAAATATTTTTTTAGTTAAAGATGGACACAAGACCTTTATTTTATTTATTTATTTTTATGTGGTGCTGAGGATCCAACCCAGTGCCTTACATGTGCTAGGCAAGCACTCTACCACTGAGCCACAATCCCAGCCTGGATTTTATCTTTAATTTTCTGATGTAGGACATTTCTAGCACCTTTATCATTTTAGCCCTCGAAGATCTGCTTTGGGGGAGCAGGGGACATAGTTCAGTTGGTAGAGTGCTTGCCTCACATGCACAAGGCCCTGGGTTCAATTCCCAGCACCACAAAAAAATAAAAATTGAAAAAAAAAAAAAAGATCTGCTTTGGTTCCTGAGTTTTCCTCAGTTTGTCTATAGATTCCAATATATTCTAATTGCTTAGTTTAAAACCCTGCTTATTAGCCATATGTTACGGTTTGGATGTGAGGTGTCCCCCAAAAGCTTACGTGTGAAACAATGCAAGAAAGATCAGAAGAGAAATGATTGGGTTACAAGAGCCTTCGCCCAGTCAGTGATTAATCCCCTGATAGGGATTTACAGAGTGGTAACTGAGGTTGTAGGGTGTGGCTGGAGGAGGTGGGAATTGGTGGTGTAGCTTTGGGATATATGTTTATATCTGGCAAGCGGAGTCTCTTTCTGCTTTCTGATCATCATGTAAGCTGTTTCCCTCTGCTACACTCTTCTGTCAGTGATGTTCTGTTTCACCTCCAGCCCTGAGGAACTGAGCTGGCCTTCTATAAACTACAACCCTGAAACCATGAGCCCTGAATAAACTTTTCCCCTTCTACAATTCTTTTGGTTGGATCTTTTAGACACAGCAGTGAAAAAACTGACTAAAACGCCATACAACCTTTAGCCTTTCTTTTTCCTTTTTTTCTTCTGTGTGTGTCGTTTGTGTTTGTGTTTGTGTGTGTGTGTGTGTTGGGGGATGGGGATGTTGGAGATTGAACCCAAGGGGTACTCTACCACTGAGACACATTGTCAGTCCTTTTTCATTTTGAGACAGGGGTCTAGATAAGTTGAAGAGGCTGCCCTAGAACTTATGATACTCCTGCCTCAGCCTCCCTAGTTGCTGGAATTATGATCTTTTTCTTTATGATAACCCCCATACTCTTGATTTATCATTATTTCCTTAGAGATATTTTATTTAGCACTAAAGAACTCCAACACATATATTAGACTTTCCAAATGTATTCAAAGAGAAGACAACTATTTATTTTCTCCATAAAAATATACTGAGTGCGCTATTCCCAGACATTGGAGTGGAGAACAAGCAAAGATTGGCTCCTTTTCTCAATGAGCTTATAGTTTTCCTGACATCATAGTGGCAAAGTGGTATGTTAACATTTTGGAAAGAACTGAAAGCCAGGAATGTGAAAAAAATGGAAAGAGAAGTTAAATCTTTGAGGGTGTAGAAAGCAAGAGAATAAAGGTCATATGACCAGTTAGCAGTTGTTTTCTAAAATAAAAGGAACTTTGTATATAGGTTCTAATAAAAATAATTATGTACTTATATATCTGTTTCCCAAATCTGCTCCTACTTTCTGTTCCTGATATCATTGCCTATACTCAGGTTCTCCTTACTAAATATCTTATTTTGTATAAGCTTCCTTTAGCCTCCCTACTCTCCCCATTCCTAGCTCTGCTCCCAGAACACACTGCTTCTGGGACTGTCTTCCTACTCTGCAAGCTGCTCGTATTCATTCTGCTTAAGATTCTTCAGTAGCTCTCCATCACTCTTCTAATATATGTCTGGCATACAAAAGACTTTAGCTGTGAAATTTACCTGTTTATTCCAACTTCAAACTTGCCACTCTATTTCTTCAAAATTAATTTAAGTTCCTTGATTTTATCTTAGTTTCTCTGGCCTCCTTACACTTGTTAGCTCTGTATCCCTGAAATAAAAGTTAGATTCAATTAACATAATTTGTGCAGTCCACACCACAGACTGGATGGATTTTTAATAAATCTGAGTTCTACCAAGAGGTAGAACTCCAAAGTATATATATAGATATTGACTTCATCTGAATCTAGATAGAACATTAACAAATAGAGTTCAACAATACACAAAAATAATTATGCAACATTACCAGATATATTCTTACTGTAAGATTCAGCAATCATAGTTCTTATTTTCCCAAAGGAGCTGGAAACATTTCATTTTGGTGGGGGGGCCTACTGTGAATGGGGTAGTTTTTCTAATTTTTCTTTCAGAGGATTCATCACTGATGTATAGAAATGCATTTGACTTATGGGTGTTGATTTATGGGTATACCCTGCTATTTTGTGAATTCATTGATTAATTCTAGAAGTTTTCTGGTGGAATTTTTTGGATCCTCTAAGTAAAGAATCACATCATCAGCAAATAATGATAGTTTAACTTCTTCTTTTCCTATTCTTATCCCTTTAATTTCTTCTGTCTGTCTACTTGCTCTGGGTAGGGTTTCAAGAACTATGTTTAATTAAAGAGGATATCCCTGTCTTGTTCCCATTTTTAGAGGGAATGCTTCTAATTTTTCTCCATTTAGGATGATATTGTCCTTAGGTTTAGCATAGATTGCTTTAACAATGTTGAGGTATGTTCCTACTATCCCTAGTTTTTATAGTCTTTTGAACATGAAAGGATGTTGTATTTTGTCAAATGCTTTGTCAGCATCTATAGAGATAATCATATGATTCTTGACTTTAAGTCTATTGATGTGATGAATTATGTTTATTGATTTCCATATGTTGAACCAACCTTGCATACCTGGGATGAAACCCACTTGATTGTGGTGCACTATCTTTTTAATATGTTTTTGTGTGTGATTTGCCAGAATTTTATTGAGAATTTTTGTATCAATGTTCATCAGAGATATTGGTCTGAAGTTTTCTTTCTTTGATATGTCTGTTTAGTTTTGGAATCAGGGTGATACTAGCCTCATAGAATGAGTTTGGAAGGGTTCACTCCTTTTCAATTTCATGGAATAATTTGAGGAGTATTGGTATTAATTCTTCTTTGAAGATCTTGTAGAATTTGGCTGAGAATCTGTAGTCCTGGGCTCTTTTTGGTTGGTAAGCTTTTTATGGCTTCTTCTATTTCCTTAGTTGAAATTGATCTGTTTAGGTTGTATATGTTCTCTTGATTCAAACTATGGACTTTGGATAGTTATGGAACTGTGAAAAAATGTATTACTCTGGTGGGCATTCTGATAGTGGTGGAGGCTATCCATGTGCAGGGACAGGGAGTATATAAAATGCATCTATGCCTTCCTCTATATTTTGTTATGAATATAAAATGTCTCTAAAGAATAGTTCTAAAACACAAATAGGTTGTGCATGGTGGTGTATGCCTGTAATTCTAGCTACCAGGGAGGCTGAGGCAGGAGGATCACAAGTTAAAAGGCAACCTTGAATTTAGTGAGACACTGCTTCAATATAAAAGATAAGTAAATCACTGGGGATTAGCTCAGTGGTAGAATACTCCTGGGTTTAATCCCCAATACTGCAAAAACAAATAACAAAACAAAACAAAAAAATCAAATAACAAATAACAAAATCAAATAACAAATCAAAATCAAATCAAATAACAAATCAAAACTAAAAAACCCCCTCTCCAAACACACACACACACCCCAACAGAAAAGAAAAGAAATAATAGCTGTAAAGTTACCAAATCTAGGAAGGGAACTGAACATCTCAATTCAGAAGTCTTCATATAGGTTGAATCCAAAGATGTCTACACTGAGATACATTATAATTAAATTGTAATAAAACAAAGAGAATTAATTTTGAAAGCAACAAGAGAAAAGTGACTTGTCACATTCAAGAGAACTCCATAGACTGTTAGTAGATTTATCATCAAAGACCCTACTGGTCAAACAGGAGAGAGTGGACCCCTGACCTAATGGCCTAGTGGCAGGTTCTATGTCTTAAAGCTTCCTCCACCTCATCACTTATCACACAGAGACCAAGTTTTCAGCACATTAACCTTTGGGGAACAAATCATATTCCAACTATGGCACTCACTTTGAATTTAAGAACACGTTAGCTGGGCGCTGTGGCACTCACCTGAAATACCTGCACTTTGGGAGGCTGAGACAGGAGAATCTCGAATTCAAAGCCAGCCTCAGCAAGGGTGAGGCACTAAGCAACTCAGTGAGACCCTTTCTCTACATAAAACACAAAATAGGGCTGGGGATGTGGCTCATTGGTTGAGTGCCCTTGAGTTCAATCCCCAGTAACAACAACAACAAAAAGAGCACATGCTGACTGAAATGGAAGGGTGGATTAATGTATTCCATGAAAGTGGATGTTAAGTCTCCTAGAAAATGGCAAAGTATTTGCATATAATCTATGCACATCCTTCTGAAGGATTTTGAATCCTCTCTTGATTGCTTATAATGCCTAATACAAGAATGTTATGCAGATGCTTATTAAAATGTATTGTTTAGGGAAAAGTGATAAGAAAAAGTCTGTATATGTTCAGTAGTACAGACATGTATTTTTTCCTAATATTTTTAATACATGCTTGGTTGACTCCATGGATGGTGAACCCATAAATATGGAAGGTTTATTTTATTAAAAATTTGCTAAGAGGGTAGATATTAAAGGAAAACAAGAGCAACAATAACAAAAACAAAAGAAAGGAGGAGGAAATTTGGAGGTAATGAAAAAGTTTATTGCAGTGATGGTTTTAAGGGAGAATTCTTATCTCCAAACACATCAATTTGTAAACATTAAATGTTTATATTTTTTTTTAAATATTTATTTTTTAGTTGTAGGTGGACACAATATCTTTATTTTATTTTTATGTGGTGCTGAGGATCGAACCCAGTGCCTCCCGTGGGCAAGGCAAGCTCGCTACCACTGCGCCAGAACCCCAGCCCATATTTATAGTTTTTAATGTAAATCATATATTAAGAAAGCACAGTGGCCCATGCCTGTAATCTCAATGACTCGGGAGGCTGAAGCAGGAAGATTGCAATTTTGAAGTCAGCCTTACTTAGCAATTTAGGGAGGTCCTAAGCAACTTACTTGAGACCCTGTCTCAAAATAAAATATACAAAGGACTGAGGATGTGTCTCATTGGTTAAGCGGTCCTGGGTTCAATCCCTAGTACCAAAAAATACAAACAAATGAAGCAGTTAAGAAAAGGTCTCACATCTTACCCATGGCCAAATTGGTATATCTGGAATTTAAATAAACATTAGTTCCATTCAACAATAAGTCATCTTAAGCTGTAAGGTTTATAGAATTGCATTGAACTGGGCTGGGGTTGTGGCTCAGCAGTAGAGTACATGTCTGGCATGTGTGAGGCCCTGGGTTCCATCCTTAGCAGCACATAAAAAAATAAATAAAGGTATATAAAAAAGGTATATAAAGTTGTCCATACACAACTAAAACAAAACAAAAGAACTGAGCTTAAAAGAAGAAGAAGAAGAATTGCATTGAACTGTGAATCATATAAGCTGTTTTGTAAGGTGCCATGGAGAATACATTAACACTTCATTCTCTAAGAATCTTTCAGAGGAAATAAGAAACAAGATGTGTACAAATGAATTATTCATTTTTATTTAACTAAATGACTACAATATATATCAGCAGCTGAAAAGTATACAAAGTTGAAAAGATGAATAAAATTCTTCACCAGGAAAAAAAAGACAATGTTAGAAGGCAAGGTAGCCTTGCAAATACTAAACATTTTGAAACTTTACTTAAAAAAAAGATGAAATAAAGGGGAATGGGAATAGGAAAAGTAATAAAGTGAATCGGACATTACTTTCCTATGTACATGTATGAATCCAAGACCAATCAATTCCACATCATGTACAACCAGAAGCATGGGTAGTTATACTCCATATATGAATAATATGTCAAAATACATTCTAATGCCACGTATAACTAAGAAGAACACATTTTTAAAAAAGGATGAAATAACTACTAAATCAACATGTGTGAAGAAAATTTAGTGTTTGAATGATCATAGGACAATTTGTATATCTGAATTTCTAGTTCCTGACCTCTGCTACCTGTGCTGGTCTTCCTAATCCAAGTCAGTTCCTTGAATTGGATGAAGGTCCTTGGGTCCTATAGAGTCCTCTGCCTTCCCTTGCCACCTACATATTCTCTTTTATTTTTGAAAAATTCCCTTTGTCCCTGGACAAATATTAGGATGATTTCTTGATAACTTCTCTATTTCTTTAGTTCTTGACACTTAGCCATCTGTCATTCATCGCATCTGGTATTGTGTTAAATGTCTTAAAATATGACAGCTCACTCAGTACGTTGTAATTTAAATTTTTAATATTTAAACTTCACAGTCCAAAGTTTCTCAGTCTGATAAGGTTCATATAATTAAAATTTGTGTTCTCTGATTAATTTTAATTAAGACCCAGCTAAAAATTAAGTCCAAATATCATTGTATTTATGATAATTCTGCCCCTTTCAAAGAATTTCTGGGATGAGTAAAGTGAGGTTGCAGAAATGCTGATATGCAAGTGGATCATGAATGTTACTTGTTTTCACTATGTTCTTGACTTTTCTGGGGATGGCCTAAGTAAAATTTGAATGGTTTCTCTTTCCATGTAAGTATTTTGCTGGTCTAGGATGAAGGAGGAAGAGAAAAACGTTACATTCACAGTAAAGAGACATTTTTGGATACAAACATTTTAACCTGTTTGGTGCAACCATTTCCACTAGAAATACACTTCAGTATCAGCTCTCTGTTTGTTCCATTGAAAATGGCAGACACATATCTTGCTTATTGATAGGAGTGACTGGAGTGAACTAAAAGCTGATTAACAGAATTAGGAGGAAGACAGAGAGATGTGCCCCACCTCCCAACTCTTGAGGACTTGTCTTCACCCAGAAATTCTGCCACCTTTTCTTACATCAATGACTGCCTAAATCTACTGAGATACAATTTTAAATTATTATAAAATTTCAAGCCTTATGACTGTAGAAGAGCCAGGAACAGAAATTTCTTTACCTTACAAAAAAATTAGAAAACAACCTCTCCTTATCTTTGAAATTGATAACACAAGAAATATTCCGTTTATGATGAAATTATAGTACTCTCTCTTCTGTGTTTACCAGAGGATTTAAGGATGAGTCAATTTTGATGTGTTATGCAATAAATAATGCCTTTATCAACTTAAAGCTTTTATTAACTTTGAACCTTATGTTATAGTTTTCTCACATTTTATGAAATCATGTTGTTTTTGATAGACTACATAGAAACAGCCTTTTATCAGAATTTAACAATATCCTCTTTTAAAAGAGTGGCTTGTTATATTCAAAATCTCCCTTTTGAGAGACTGACAGGAAGATGTGTTTCTGAACATCCCTTTTTCAGAATTTAGAGTGATACATTTTGATCTCTACAGTTTCCTTTGTGTGCTTTTCCTGATATTCATGTATAGTCATGTGTGTTATTTAGCATTTATTTATTTATTTATTTATTTATTTTATTTTTTAAATTTAGTTAGCATTCATTTTTATTGTAAGGCCAGTCCTGTGAAAATTGACTACTGACTTTCAGACACTATATAAAGAGTTTAGGGAGACATTAGCTTAGATTTGACTTCACTGGGCCAAGAGATTTATCTTTTTCCCAATACATATATTTGAGAGATCATAAGATTATAACTCAATTTAGTTAACTATGTGCTTAACCTGTTAAAAAGAAGTTTCTAATCAAAATTATGGTCAAATGTGTTTCTATTTTTTTTTGTCTAGTCCCATCTAGTCCCTTCTTTCATACTTACATCTTTAGGAAATATGATCCTTTCAAAGTAACTTGCAGGACTTCTTTCTTCCTCTAAATGTTATGGATTATTTTAATCTTAAATTAATCTCTGTGCTCATAACAGTTCTAAGTTATAAAATTTATCACTCATTCTGAATTTCTTTCTAGGTTTTAACCTCAACTTCAGCATATAAATAAATTTCTTATGGCTCCTCCGATTGCAAACATCAACTACCTTGCATTTCTGTATAGCAGTCCCTTTATCTTCTAGATCAGTTAAATGTCCTTTTCTCATCTTTGGTATGACACAGCAGATTCGACCTCTCATTATAGGTTCACACAGCATCCTTACTTGTCAAAGTACTTTTTAAAATTATAATGCATTCTTTTTTTTTTGTACCAGGGATTGAACTCAGGGGCACTTGATCACTGAGCCATATCCCTAGCCTATTTTGCATTTTATTTAGAGGTCTTACTGAGTTGCTTAGTCCCTCCCCATTGCTGAGGCTCCTCATTCCCATTTTCCTGCCTCAGCCTCCTGAGCCACTGGGATTACAGGAATGCGCGATAGCACCTGGAAACATATTAATTTTTAACTAAAATTCATTGAGCGCCTATTATCAGTCAAGGTCTAATCTTGATAGATTCAGCAGGAAACAAACATTCAAGTGGAGAGAAGATGAATTAGTAAATATACCAGGTAAATTATATGTTGTTGAGTGAGACAAGGTAAGGAGAAAAGGCAAGACACAGGGAGAAGTAAAATTAATTATTTGTGTAGTTATTTGGTGGATATGTGTTTTCCCCATGAGATTCAGATACAGTGTATGACACCTTCAGAGCTGCATCTCCATAACTGTGTTATGTGATGCAGTTGTTCTCCAAGTATGTATTATGACCTGGCTGGACATTGGCATGTAGTAGGTATTCAGTAGTATTCCCCGGATATCCTCTTGCTTTTAAAAACACATATGGAGCCAGGCACGGTGGCACATGCCTTTAATCCCAGAGGCTCGGGAGGCTGAGGCAGGAGGATTGTGAGTTCAAAGCCAGCCTCAGCATCTTAATGAGACCTTAAAATAACATGTAGGAAACATTTTGAAAACTCTTGGAGTCATTTGCAGTGTGGTGGATGTTTATGGTTTCGTTCTAATGAATCAAAAAGGGTGCATTCCAAGGATCATTCTAGAGGGTGTTCAGAAAGGAGGAAAAGAAGGGAACTAACATTGGATGAGTTCTACCAGGTGCCAGGAACTGTGTCAGGTGCTTTATGTACATTTTCTCATCTGCTATTTTAACAACTGGAGCTGGAAAGAGTTGCTCTTCTTCTTGATAAGATGAGGGCTCGAGGCATTTTTTTTCCAATGGTTTATTAAAGATTGTCCTTTATTAAGGAATAAACTTCAATTATCATTTCTGTCTTGACTGTTTTTTTTTGCCAGAAATATGATTACAGTCATATTGATTGTATTATTTAATTAATTCAACAGAGGTTGCAAAAACATTTCTTCATATTTAGACTCCCTTAATTTTCAATTTGACAAATATTCATGGAGCATCTGTTTTAATTAAAATAGAAAACATAGTACTTGCAAATATGAACACAAAGAAAATCACTCCTCTCCAGTGTCAGACGGGTTTCTCTTCTGAGTTGTAATATTTGATTTATATTTTCACAACTAAATGTTAAGGAATATTACATATAACCAACTTTTCCACTTTTCTGAGTAAGCTGCCTTCATATCTATATTAGGAAACCATGCTATACAGTTCAACATTATACCATAGTGTTGACTAAGTTTTAAAATTTGGCAAGATTAAGGAAATCATCAACCACAGAGAGTATATGGGGTTTCCCCTAATCTCAGATCATTCCAGCTTAATTTGTGTACACAGAGTTCAAGGAGTTGATATGTGAGGTCACTTTATGAAGTAATGGTTTATTATAAAGTTTCAGCTGGCAAAATACAGAGGGCTGGATGTGATACAGGGGATTCTGGGATTTTTTTTTTTGAAAGGAAGGTGATCTGGCTTTAATGTATGAAGACGTTAGAATTAGTCATCTTTCTGGGTGGTTTATCATGATGATAGAAATGATAAAGCAATACAGGAAGTATGTATATAAAGAAATGTTATTGCCCTATACTAACTTGCATACCCAAGAAGGTGCCATTTTTATTTTTATTTGTAGAGTAAGTACTCCTTAGTATGGTTTGGAATTGAAACATTTGTCTTAGGAAATATTTTTGTTTAGGAGAGGAACTGTCTGACTACTGTCTTTATAAAGCCAACAGTCTTAGAGGTAATGTATTTAAAACTATGGAGTCTAAGAGGGAAAGAGTCATGCCAGATCACTGGTCTCTAGCTTATAGAAAAGTGGCTGGCAGATTATAATAACTCGATACTATCTGTTAAATTAACAAAGTGTTATGTGACACAGTTGTTCTCCAAGTATGTATTAGAAATCCATCACCTCATGATGAAATAGTATCATGTGTGGACAAAAGAATCATTCAAAGCCCAAGATAGAAAGTAAATTTTAATGTTAACAGTATGAGAAGTTTATTGATATGGTTTCAGAGTCCACATTGCGACTTTAAGAAACTACCACTTCTCAAGTTGGGTGAAGTTAAAAAAAGATATCTACAATTGTGTTTAAAAACTATTAAAATAAGCCTCTCCTTTATGACTACTTATTTATATAAAATTGAGCGTTCTTTATATACCACAGCTAAAACCATACATTGCTATTGATTAAATGCATTAAATGCATCCATACATTGCTATTGATTATTAAAAGATTTAATAATCTGTCTTCTATTAAACCAGACATTATTGAGATCTCTAAAATGTAAAACAGTGCCTCTCTTCTCACTGAACTTTTTTGTTGTTGTTTAGGGGAAAATTTTAAATAACATATGCTAATTTCTACAAAATATGGTATTTATGGCCAATATGTATTAAATTGATTATTTTATTTTAAATGAACTAGAAAACACATTTTAAATATTTTTAATAATTTCTAATACAGTAATATATGAATATGTTTGTATATATATCCTATATAAATAAATGCATTTTAAAATGCATTCAAAAGTTGTTAAGAATAGAAAGGAATCTTAAAACCAAAAGATCAAGAACTGCTGTTATAATGCCTAGTCCTTTTCACAAGCATCATTTCATTTCAGTCTCAAAATATCTTTGTGAAATAAACAGGTCTAATGTTCTATTTCCTTTTATACTGTTTATGAATATGTCCTTAGCATTGGAACAGTATCCATATAACTACTCAATAATATTTGTTGAATGAATGCCAAGGAAGAGGAGGAACAGTGGGACAGGCAGGTTAAAGAGAATTAGGTTGCTTACTAGAATGTACCAAGTAATTGCTACCACATACCAGCAACTGAGCCAAATGTTATTTTTGTATTCGTCATTTCATGTAATTGTCATAAAAGTAAATGATCTAGATCATATTTTACAGATGAGGCACTGAAAACTATCAGAAGTAAATGTCTTGTCCTCGATTATCTAATTAACAATGGAGGTTTGGTGTCTGGAACTCTTGGGCTTTCTGATTTCTGTTGCCATTTTCCTTCCCTAAGACTGCTTTTCATGGAGCCTTTCACTAAGAAAGGAGCAGGGTTTTTTTTGTTTTTTTTTTTCTTTTTATTTAGGCTTACATGTTAACAGTGTAAATGATTAATTGTACATAGATAGAGGATAACATATCAATTCTCTAGTTGTAAGTTGTATAGAATCACAAGAAAGGAGCAGTTTTTAAAAGAAATCTCCCATTGGTATAAAGTTGCTGTCTCTCACATAGTGTTGTCAAACTATGGTGTTGAGCCAAATCTGGCCTCTGAGCTAAGCATGGTTTATACATGTTTAAATTGTTAAAAGAAAAAAATCAGAAGAAAAGTAATATTTTATGGCATGTTAAAAATACATGAAATTCGATTTTCAGTGTCCATAAACAATTTTTTTAACTTAACCATAGGGATTTGTTTTCTTGTGACCTATAGCTTGTTTTAAAACAGCTTAGTAGTTGTGAAAGAGATTTATAGCCTGAAAACTCGAAAATACTTATTTTTTAGTTTTTGGCAGAAAAGGTGTGCCAACCCCTTGTTTTTATTCCAACTGTTTCATTCCACTGAAATCAATGCAAAGAAAGGTTATAGTGAAATAAATGTTTTTCTTTCTTTTTTCCTCTTTCTTTCTTTCTTTCTTTCTTTCTTTCTTTCTTTCTTTCTTTCTTTCTTTCTTTCTTTCTTCTTTCTTTCTCCTTCCTTCTGCTCTCAATCTCTTTCTCTGTCTTTTTATTTTGGCAGTAGTGGGGATTGAACCAGGGCTTTGCACATGCCATACCACTGAGCTACACCCCAGCCTATTCACTCTCACTTTCTTGCCTGCCTGCGCTCCCTCCCTCCCTCCCTCCCTTCCTTCCTTCCTTCTTGTTTTATATAGCTTTCTGATTCATATTTTTTTGAGTTTGTAGTAAAATACATTTTCAGCCGATACTTCAAATAAAACACAAGACTTTATTATTTAACATCCATCAGTCATAAATACAAAAATTCCTCTGGAATTGATTTTCCAACAGAACACTCAGATATACAGATAAGATGGTTTCCATGTGATCATCTCCTTCTATCCCCATACCAGTTCAGCTTATATAGTCATGTAGTCTCTCTCATAAAATATGAGGTTAGCTTTTGCTTCTATAATCTAATACTCTAATTTGTATTAAATTGGAGCTGTGTGCCACTTGTGCTCCAAAAGTAGTGTAACCAGATTAGCCTGTGACCTCAGTACCCTGCTCAGTAGTCAGTTTACCTGCTGGCTCTAGAATTCTTGCTGAGTCACATACTTTGTTAGCCTTTTTGGAAAATGCTACCAACGGTTTGACATTGGATTTTTTTTTTAAGTAATCTGGTAAATTTTATTAAAATATAGACATCATTTCACCCAGTAAGCCAAATCCTAGAAATTTCTTTGGCAAAAGGCAAAATCAAAGAAATGATGCACCAGACTACTCATTACATCATTGTATTCTTTTTTCTGTAGATATTTTTGAGGTATTGAATTGCAACACTAAACATGAATTTTTTTGGAAATGCCTATAAAATGCATCAGATTTCATTTTTTGCCAACACTAAGGCTTCCGCATCCTCTTCTATATTGACAGGTTCCCCACTTTGTTTGAAAGCACATCGTTTCCTTTAATTTGAATACATTCCTGTCTATGCAAATCAAAGTGACTTCACTCTGACCCAGTTCTGACTGATGTAGTAGTAATTAGCTGGGAGAGGGAGGCTTCTGAGAAAAAGACTTCCTGTGTTCTTATAAAGAGGTGCATGGAAAGAAGTATCTCTTTCTGACTTTAGGCCATTGGTGTATGAAGATGTGAAGCTAAGAACTTTGCTGCCTCTCTTGTGACCATGAAGAGAACTAGCCCATCCTCTAAGCGTGACAGAACAGAAAGATGGAAAGACTCTGGATCCTTGATAACTACTTTTAGCCATAGATTAACTATTTCCTTATAGCTATGTGACTCTGAAGTTCTTTGCTATGTGAGCCCTTTAAGTTTAATTTGCTTTTAGGTATAGTTTCTGTTAATTGAAGGCAAAAATATTTTCTCTTGTGGCAATTGTACCTTGGGCCTTTTCTGTACATTGACTGTAAAATAAAACTTGTTTCAGCGTTACCTTTTCTACTTTGGATATAAACCAATGATACTAATAATGATAATAGTCTTATTGAATGATTATCATATGTATCTGATTCTGTAGTAAATACTTTAAGTCCTAATATTATCTCATGAAGTTCTAACTAGTACTGGCAATCCCCATTTGCAGGTGAGGAAACTGGGGTCCAGAAAAATCAAGTCCCTTGCCTAGGATCTCAAAGCAGGGAAGCAAGAAAAGGACTCTTATGTGGTGCCAGAACTATGAAAAATTCCAATTTCCAAATCCTGATCTTATCAGATCCCAACTTCTTTCATCCAGTTCTTGCTAATAAGGACACATATAGTCCACTTAAAAGTAGATTTGGGATTCATGTAGCAAAGAGGGGTAATTATTTTTATTTTATTTTTTTAAATATTTTTTAGTTGTCTATGGACCTTTATTTTATTTATTTATATGTGGTGCTGAGAATCGAACTGAGTGCCTCACACATGCTAGGCAAGCACTCTACCACTGAGCCACAACCCCGGCCCTTTGAGGGGTAATTATTTAAAAAATATATTTTTCATTTACTCGACAAACATTTTTAAATCTTTTATTATGTGATATGTTTTATATTTAGTGATGGGGTACAGAAATAAGTAGTCAGTTTACCTGCTGGCTCTAGAATTCAGTGTCACTGAATAAGGCTTATAATTCAGTGAGAAAGGCAAACCAAGAACATAGTATAATAACGTAGCTTGGGGTAAGTTCCATTAGAATATATTCCTTTCTGTGTCCAGCATCTTTTTGGTGGTATCTTGGATTTTCCACAAGCATTAATTTTCCCTTTGGTTTACCTTTCCCTGTTTTAAAATCTACATTTAGGGTTTTTTTTTTTTTTTTTGGTACTGGAGATTGAACTCAGGGGCACTTGACCACTGAGCCACATCCCCAGCCCTATTTTGTGTTTTATGTAGAGGCAGGGTCTCACTGAGTTGCTTAGCACCTCGCTGTTGCTGAGGCTGGCTTTGAACTCATGATTCTCCTGTCTCAGCCTCCCTAATTGCTGAGATTACAGGCTTGTACCACCACGCCCGGCTTACATTTAGGTTTTGTTTCAGAATTTGCAAACAGGTGTTCTCCTATAATAAATGTAACAAAAAGAGGCAAATATATATGGAATCCTAAAGGAAGCTTACCTATTTCATTTCTGGATGGTGGAGACAAGAAACCACAAAGATTCAGATAATGTTTTTTTTCACATGTAGGGCCTTGCAATGCTAAGCAAACACTATTGCTGAGCTGCATCTCAAGCCCAAGGCAAATCTCAATAGAAGCGAAGCTGTTAGATTCTTGAAGAATTAGTAATTAGGTTGAGAAGAGAGAGACAGAAAATAATGGGAAGGCATGGAAAGAGAATGTGGTGTGTTTATAAAACTGCAAGTTGTATGTGTAAAGCCAGATGACCAAAAGGAGGTAAAATAAAACCGCTGGACAAGCTTTATTTTGGGATGTATGCTCCCAGGCGAATTCCCGTTCAACAGAGCAGAATGGGAGAATTCGCATATGTCCGCCCCCTCCCTACAGAAAATTTAAAAGGCTTGGTCAGGAAGGGGAAGGCTTAAGACAGGAAGAGGTCAGGGGATCCTGCTGAGGTCATAGTCCTTCCAGGGTGAGTCAGGAAAAGTCCGCTGATTGACAGGAGGCGCCTTTAGTGATTATGTCAGTGTCTGACTGGCTGCTTCTCTGCACAAGCGGGCTGCTTGCTGCTTCGTTCCCTGCGGCTGCCCCGGCCACCCCGGCCACCCCGAGCTGGATGCCCTGAACCAACCTAACAGTATGTAGCCAGACCTTGGGATGCCTATAAAGTTTAGACAGAAGATAAGACTGGAAGGTAGGCTGGATCCAGATTATGTAAAGCCTTTGGCTTGGGTTTTATCTGAAAGTGGGGTGTTCCTGATTTGTGCATTAGATGGTTTATTGTGAGGATATTGGTGAGGATATGTTGTAAGACATGAGACTAACAGAAGACTATGACAGGACTCTAGACAGGAAGTTAAAAAAAACCTTTAAATTAATATTTGAAAAGTCCTTAATGGATAGAATTGGTAGAACTTAAAGCTCAGTGGATATGAAAAGTGAAGAAGAGAAAAAACTTCTAGGAATTTTTATGATTTATGATTTGAAAAACTGGATAGTGCCTTTGCCAAAAACAGCAAGAATGAAAAGAGGATTTGTGGGACCACAGGATAAGTTAGATTGGCATTCCAGAAATATCTCAGCTTGGGCTCAGTGTTTAGGATGCTATGAGGTAGGGGTAGCAGTTGAGGCCTTGAACAAGGACTAGATAATCAGGACAGGTGTATGGATTGAGGAGATGTTGTAAGCAGCACTATTAATAATTATTTGGAGGCAGATTGTCTTTAAATGCAAGCGTATATTTGATCATACCAATCATCAAACATAAACAATTAATGCAAAAAATTGTTGACTGTGCTGGAGCACCCAAACTAGCATTCAATGAGCACTAATTAAACACTATAAGCAAGTCACACAGTCCTAAGGCAACCACAAACCCCAAAATACCTCTGATGCCACGCAACTTCTCTTAGCCAAAGAACAGACGTCTTTGTCTGGTGGTTCTCTTCAGCTGAAAGCCAGATGTCAGGAAATGGTGGGGTTGACCCAGGGATGGACAGCAAGGTGGCCAGTCTCACTGATGTCCTTGGAGCAAAAGCACCCAATGTGGCAGGACAAGCAGTTTAAATACAGTTCCAAGTTGGTGGTGTGAGATGGTGATTGGTTATGCCCAGTGAAAGTCAATGTCCATTGGTTAAGTCCAGTGAGATGATGTAATTGCAACTGGATGTGCATGGAGCTGTGCTCCCTATGAATTGTAACCAGTCATTGCTAAGCATGCCTATGGCTAGTGCCCCTTACAACTCCTTATTGATTGCAAGCAGGCATGACTAAGCATGCCAATGGCTGCTGTTCCTTATGGCCAGCAACTTAGCCCCAGCATGTCCAGGTATGCCTATGGCATATGCTCCTTACAGGACAGGAAAATGGTCTCCAAAATACACAAGAAGGAATAGGAGGTGGAAGGAGAACTGAGTGTGGTTTACCAGAAGCCAAGGTAAGATTTCAAGGAGGAAGTGGTGCAGAGTGGTAAAACACCCAATGCCAAGGAAGTCAAGTAAGATGCTTGAGAAATTTCCACTGGGTTTGGAAAATGGCTGGTCACTAGTGACTGTGGTTAAAACTATTTCACTGGAGTGATCAGGGAAATGTCTGAATATTATGATTTGAGGAGCCTATTGAAGCAAGAATTAAACACAGGCAGTACGTGTAGATAGGCAATTGGGTGGGATGGAGAGAATGGAAGCCAGTTTGAGTCAGGGAAGTTGGGGACTGAGGCATTGAAATGTTAATATCTTCAGAGCCCTTCCTCCACCTGCCCCTGCTCCAACTTATTGCTAAGGTAACCTGTTGTAGGAATTGCCCCTCCCTACAGGGAGTTGTAAAAATTGTTAATTAATGTCTCTGGGGCTGCTTCCTGCTAGGATCACTCCATTTGGCCCTTCCCCCCGCCCTTTTGGCCATCCCACCAGGGGATCTCCTGGGCCTAATCAGAAGAGAGATAAGGGGGCAGAAGAAGAAAGAAAGTCTAGGAAGTATAAAAGGGGAAGGACAGACACCCTCACTTCTTGAGATACCAGGACACCAGCTATCGCCGCCCCCCCCCCTTTTTTCCTCCTGGGAGAAGTCTGTTACTACTTTTATTTTATTTTACTTATTTACTTAATTATTTTTGGCACCAGGGATTGAACTCAGGGGCACTTGACCACTGAGCCACATCTCCAGCCCTATTTTGTGTTTTATGTAGAGACAGGGTCTCACTGAGTTGCTTAGCGCCTTTTGCTGAGGTTGGCTTTGAACTCGTGATTCTCTTGTCTCAGCCTCCCAAAGTGCTGGGATTACAGGCTTGAGCCACTGCACCCAGCTTAGTGTTACTACTTTTAAATAAACCCTGCTTTATATACTCGCCTCAGGGTGCTTCTCTAATGTTCAAACTTCAATTCATGAGGAAGCAGAACTAGTCACCTGTAACTGGTGGTATCAATATGAGAGTAAGTAAAATAAGGGAATAAATCAAGACCACTTGCTCCAGAAGATCATTTTAAATAAAAAGGATAATGATTGGTTAGAAATTAGGAAGAGAACTGGGGATGAAGGTTCTTTGTCTCTGTCTCTCAAATTTCAATCGAAGAGACTCAAGTTTGCTTAAATGCTGAGGGGCAAAAGCTGGGTAAAAAGAGGGACTGAGGTAAGAACCAATGGATCCAACTGGTGGAGCAAGTTTCTGAGAGAAAGTTGAGAGACTAATCTTGGACACAGGAAGTTCTCTTGTTTTATTAAATGAAAGAGACATAGATAAGCCACAGAACACAGCCAAATAGCTTTTGGACGGAGGGTAGGAAGTTGAAAGTGTTGCAGTATAGGATTTCAAAGTGAAGTAACAGCAGTTTCAAGATTTGCTACTTATTGTACTGGGTAAGTATGGTAAAATTAAAAGAGGCCGTTGGTTTTTTTTTTTGCATTTCAGAGTGAGAATTAGTTATAAGGTATGGGAGATACTTGATATTGGAAAATTACTTCCATGGATAAAGTAATAATAGGAATAATACTATTAAAAGGAGATATGAGAAAATCCTAATTATAAATAAGGTATTGATCTAGTAACTTCCAGGACTGATGAAATTACTGAAAAGTTTAGAGATTCATTCCAATTGGCAACTAACTAGAAGAATAAAACCTGAGTAGTAAAATTCAGATAAATGACTCTGCCAAAACAGTAAAATAACAAAAATCAACAATAACAACAATAAAAATCTTGACCTCAAGAAAAATTTCTAAAATATTTGTGAAATAAAATTTAAGAGTTAAGTAGATGTAAGGAGTTATAACTTTGCTAAAATCTTTCAAGTGTACTAGATAAAATAATAAAAATATTGAGGAAATGTTTAAGCACTTGATAGGTATAGAAAGGGGACATTTCTGTTGTGATCCTGAAGATGAAAAGGTCATCGGTTATATTAGTGTGAATGAATTAAAAACAAAGTCAGAGCTGGGCATGGTGGTGCACGCCTGTAATCCCCTCACTTTGGGAGGCTGAGACAGGAGAATTGCGAGTTCAAAGCCAGCCTCAGCAACAGCGAGGTGCTAAGCAACTCAGTGAGACCCTGTCTCTACATAAAACACAAAATAGGGCTGGGGATGTGGCTCAGTGGTCGAGTGCCCCTGAGTTCAATTACTAGTACCAAAAAAAAAAAAAAAGAAGAAACAAAATCAATGCTCATTTGTGTCTTTGATATCCTCTGCTCTATTCATATAGATTTCTTCCCACAAAGTATAATCAGGCTTATTATTATGAAATAAAGTTTGGAAACAACTTTGAGGTTCTATGTCCTGTAAAAGGAGTGAACTTTTGCCTCTGAAACATCCCTTAAAAATCACAGGTTTTTGAGAATGAGATGTCTGTGGTATAGTTTTGACTAAAAGCAGCATTACCCAGCTTGATTAGTAATTTTGTCAACTGTGATGACAAATAATCACTGTCTGTTAAAAGAAATCCACCAAACATCCCCAAATTAGAAATTTATGCTCTCACAGGGGATATTCAGAAAAATGCAATGTTGGCTTCATTGGCAGTTCCTAAAGGGGCACGTGACAATACTTCTTTTAATCATGATTGGAATAAAGATAATTTCTAGCCAAGTTTCCATTTTCATGAGTACAACACTAATTAACTGAAATTGTCAGTTCTGGTATGCTTATTAAATTTTCTTTTAATAAATGTTTTTTCTATTTTTAAAGTGTTTTGACAAACAAACTATAGGGATGTATGGACATATGCTTTGTAAAAATTCAAAACCTATGTGCATGTGCGTATGTATATAGATAGATCTATTGAAATGGAGAAATATTTATAAATCTAACATACAGCTACATTGTAAATGATCATGTTATATATATTGTTTTGCAACTTGATGCTTCATTTAATATTATATCATCAATATAGTTTTATGTTAACATACATCATTTTTTTTTTGGTACCAGGGATTGAACCCAGGGGTGCCACTGAGCCACATCCAGAGCCCCTCCTTGTTATTTTTTTGTTTTGAGACAGGCTCTCACTAAGTTTCACTAAATTGCTTAGGGCTTTTCTAAGTTGCTTAGGCTGGCTTTGAATTTTCAATCCAGCCTGCCTCAGCCTTCCAAGCTGCTGGGATTACAAGCATGTGCCACCATACCTAGCCTCACATCATCAATGGCTACATAATATTCTGGGCATGGATATGCTAAAAATTAATTGGGTTTCTGAATTATTATTTTTTTAAATATTTTTTTTTAGTTATAGATGGATACAATACCTTTTATTTATTTATTTTTTTATATGGTGCTGAAGATTGAACCCAGTGCCTCCTACTTGCTAGGCAAGCGCTCTACCACTGAGCCACCACCACCCCAGCCCAAGTTTCTGAATTATTAAAAATTATTATTGGGGCTGGAGCAGTGGCTCAGTGGTACAGCGCTTGCCTCACATGTGTGAGTCACTCGGTTCGATTCTCAGCACCACATAAAAATAAATAAATAAAATAAAGACATTGTGTCATCTACAACTAAAAAAATATTTTAAAAAAATTATTATGTACGTACTCTTACAAGAGTTCCTAGCCAGCCAGGCGTGGTGGTGCATGCCTGTAATCTCTGCACTTTGGGAGGCTGAGACAGGAGAATCGCGAGTTCAAAGCCAGCCTCAGCAATGGCGAGCCGCTAAGCAACTCAGTGAGACCCTGTCTCTACATAAAACACAAAATAGGGCTGGGGATGTGGCTCAGTGGTCAAGTGCCCCTGAGTTCAATCCTTGGTACCAAAAAAATAAGAGTTCCTAGCCATATTGCTCGGTATGCTAGATCTTCTTCTGATTATAATTGTATCTGATTATGATTATTTTCAATATATTGCATATGAGAAAGGCCAGTATCAGAAAGACTAAGTGATTTCAGTAAGACCATATGGTGAGTGGGAGAAGCAAAACTAGAACCCATGACTTAACTTTTACAAGAGGCAATGGCAGTATGCTGGACGCACCTTCTGTCAAATTAAAAAATTAAAAAGAAGAAAGAAAGCAACAAAAGAAAAAGAGGTTTAAGAGAAAAAGAGATTAAAAGAGGTGGATCATTGAGAGAAAAACAGCAAAGTGTAAGGTGGAGTCAGGAAAGGATTTTATTTGAATTGATCTCTCTTCTCCTGACAGTAAAATAAAGTGTGTGTAGATTTGAAACTGTTTTGGGATAGGATAAAGGGCCCTGTATAGGTCTTATTAGGGTTTGGCAAGGCTGAGCCAGAGCTGATTTGATTAGGACAGTTGAAAATGCTTGGAAGTTTTGTGGGGTGCAATTAAGGACTCTGACTTGGTAAGGGGTGATGGAGATTTCCGAGCAATGGGCCAGGCGGAGCTGAACTTGGCTGGACCTGTGATGGGTGTGGCCTGTTTATCAATGCAGAACTGTGGGTGGGAGTCACCCAGTGGCCATCACAGGCAGATGGCCCACAGGCAATGCTTTAATGAGCAATTTCTCCTCCTCCTCCTCCTCCTTCTGGAAAATACACTTTATATAAAATAGAATATATTTTTAGAAAGTCGTAGTTTTCAGAATTTCGTAGAAACTGGCTGTTGGGGATTGAGTCTCTTGTGGGTAGGGCTAGCTCCCTGTTGGTGCCAAGTGCAGTCCTGCTGTGTTTGGCAGGTGATACCCGCATTACAGGCATCATGTCTCTCCCGCCGCATGATGTGTGGTAAAAGAAACTCAGGCAGTCCCTGCAAGAGGGAAGTGGTTACATGATTGAAAGCAGCTTGGGACTTGCTCAATACAAAATCATTGTCACAGAAAACTCCAAATGCGTTTTCATTTTCAAATGATGAATTACATGCAGGATTGCACAAGGACAGTCTCAGAAGACTTCCAAACAAGCCTTGATTTCCACCGCTTTCGCTTCTAAAATTATGCTTGGGACATTTTTAAAACCTGTCCCCAAAGGCAAAGAGGAAGCACTTTGTTGTGAAAATCTGTTTTTTTATAAATGGGATGAGAAAAACTGCACGCACATTTAATTCAGGAATGTAATATGACTTGACAAAAGGATTTCTCATTTAATAGGGAGTTGAGAGTGTTTAAAAATCATTTCCCCATGAGCTGAATGAATGGTTCATTGATTTATTGTTAATGGAGTTGTTTATTTCTTATTAATCATACACTTAGAGATGTTGGCTCTTCATATCCTCTTTCTCTGTCAGAAACAGCTAAACATATGTCAATATGAGTAAAGTTGTTTACTATTTGACAGTCAGGTTGAATTTTAGTTATTTTTATTATAAAAATCACATATTCAAATATAAATGTAGCTGGATGTTGTGGCATATATTGTAATCCCAGCAACTCTGGAGGCTGAGGTGAGAGGATGGCAAGTTCAAAGCCAGCCTCAGCAACTTAGCAAGGCCCTAAGCAACTTAGACCTTGTCTCAAATAAAAATTAAAAAGGGCTAAAGAATATGGCTCAGGGGTTAAGCACCCCTGGGTTCCATCCCTAGCATTATATATATATATATATATATGAATAACAGTTCCTGATAGCTTTTATACAACATAAAATAAAAATAAATCTATAAAAAATAAATTCAAGCAAAATGTAATCAGGAGGGCAGTGCTGTTTGTCTCACAACAGATTGGGTGCTGACTGCTGTGCCATAGGCCCTTTTGCACTTGGCAGACATAGGCTATAATGCTATTTGTTGACTCGATTCTTTCTTAAAAAAATTACTTAATTTTACATATAGTACACAAATGAAATACAACTTCTCATTCCTTTGGCTGTACATGGTTCAGAATTACTCCAATAGTGTAATCATACATGTATATAGGGTAATAATGTCTGCTCTTTCTACCGTCCTTCCCATTTCCACCCCTACCCCTCGTCTCATTCCCAACCAAAATTCGTTTATTCTTCCTTATCCTCCTGCCCCACTATGGATCAGCATCCACTTATTAGAGAAAACTTTTTTTTTTTTTGGTTCTGGGGATTGAGCTCAGGGGTACTCAACCACTGAGCCACATCCGCAGCCCTATTTTGTGTTTTATGTAGAGACAGGGTCTCACTGAGTTGCTTAGTGCCTCACCATTGCTGAGGCTGGCTTTGAACTCACGATTCTCCTGTCTCAGCCTCCCAAAGTGCTAGGATTACAGGTGTGCGCCACTGTGCCCAGCTAGAGAAAACATTTGGCTTTTGGTTTTTGGGATTGGCTTATTTCACTTAGCATGATATTCTCTAGCTCCATCCATTTACCTGCAAATGCCATAATTTAATTCTTCTTTAAGGCTGAGTAATATTCCATTGTGTATATGTACCACATTTTCTTTATCCATTCATTTTGTTGAAGGGCATCTAGGTTGGTTCCATAGTTTACTTATTGTGAATTAAATTGTTATAAACATTGATGTGGCCATGTCACTATAGTATGCTGATTTTAAGTCCTTTGGATATAGACCGAGGAGTGGCATAGCTGGGTCAAGTGGTGGATACAGGTTTTCTGAGGTATCTTCATGCTGCTTTCTATAGTGCTTGCACCAATTTGCATCTCACCAACAATGTATGGTGTACCTTTTTCCCCATAACCTCACCAATACTTACTATTGCTTATATTCTTGATAATTGCCATTCTGATTGGAGTGAGATAAAATCTTAGAGAAGTTATGATTCAATTTCTCTAATTGCTAGAGTTGATGAACCTTTTTTCATATGTTTATTGATCATTTGTATCTCTTTTTCTGTAAAGTGTCTGTTCAGTTCCTTAGCCTATTTGTTGATTGGGCTTTTTTTTGTTTATTTTTTGTTTTTGTTTTTGATGTTAAGTTTTTTGAGTTCTTTATATATCCTGGAGATTAGTGCTCTATCTGAGATGTGTGTGGGAAAGATTTTCTTCCCCCTCTGTAGGCTCTCTCATCACATTATTGATTGTTTCCTTTGCTGACAAGAAGCTTTTTAGTTTGAATCCATCTCATTTATTGATTCTTGATTTTACCTCTTGTGCTTTAGGAGTCTTATTCAGGAAGTCAGGTCCTAAGCCACCATGGTGAAGATTTGGGCCTGCTTTTTCTTCTATTAGGCACAGGGTCTCTGTTCTAGTGTCTAAGTCTTTGATCCACTTTGAGTTGATTTTTGTGCAGAGTGAGAGATAGAGATTCAATTTCATTTTGCTACATGTGGATTTTTAATTTTCCCAGCACCATTTGTTCAATAGGCTATCTTTTCTCCAATGTGTGTTTTTGGTGCTTTTGTTTAATATGATATAACAAAGTTATGTGGGTTTTTCTCTTGTGTGTTGACTCTCTTCTGCTACAGCTTTTCTCCTATTGTCTCACAGGAAGCTGGTAGAGTCCAGTGGCTAAGGGCAGAAGTTTTCCAGCCAGAATGCCTTCCTGGTTTAAATCCTGCCTGTTACTAATTACTATGTGATCTTAGGCTGTAGTGGCACCCCCTCCTCCACAGAAAATCTTAATTAAACTTCTCCAGAAATGTGCACCGTAATTGATCTTAGGACTATCGGCAAAAGAGTCTCTACAAAAGAGTTCAATGTAGTTAAACTTCCTATTTCCTGTTGCTCCATCTTACTTGGCCATCAGCCTAAAAGAGATCAGCACTCCAGGTGCTGAATGCCCCTTTACTAGTTTTCTCACAAACATTTATTGACTATCTAGTATAGTAATAATATACTATTTTATAGAAGTGTGTTTGCAAATGCAAAGTGTGGTAGGAAGACAGGTCCTTTAAAAAGGCCTCTGGCCTTGGGCCTGAGCTTCACAGAAATGTTTATGTCAAAGATAAGAGAAGATGTTACTAATTGGGCTCCATAATAATGGCTGGCGGGGGAGGAAAGAAAGGGGAAAAGAAGAAGCTCTCCCCTTCTCAGGTGCTGTCCTTGAAGTGTTAACTTGCCCACAACAGGAAAAGAAAAAGGTACTTTTATGTGAACTTCTGCAGACTGTAAACTTCTGAGCCCCTCCCCTTACACATTGGCTATAAAGTTCTGAAACTGCCCGAAGTCGGGGTTCAGGGGAATTAATTGATTACAGCAAAAGCTGTACCCTCTGAACTGACTGAAGTCAAATTAAACCTGCTTCCTGTTTCCTATTCAATGTCTTGCCTCGTCTGTTCCTACAACAAGGCATGTTGCTTAACCACTTTGGAATTCAGTTTACACATCTGGAAAATGGGAACAACAAAATTCTCTACAGCATTTGGATGTGATAATTCAAGGAGTTAATGCCTAAAGAACAGCACATCAGAAAATTATTAATACATTATAATTTTCATTGTTTATGTGCCAGGTTGTGATGTCACTTGCCATACATTGTAATCCTCTGTTTCCACATTCTCATCTTCAATTAGCCACAGCTTAACAGTATTTGGGAGAAAAACTGGGTTTGCACCGAACATATATAGACTTTTTTCCTTGTTATTATTCCCCAAACAATACACAAGAGCAACTATTTACATAGCATTACATTGTATTAGTTACTATAAATAATCCAAGATGATTTAAAGTACACAGGAGGATGCATGTACATTATATGCAAATATTATGCCATTTTAAACAGACAACATGAGCATCCATGGATTCTGGTGTCTGAGGGAGGTCCTGGAACCAGTTCCCAAGGATACCTAGGAATGAGTTTAATTTACTTTTCTTAAGCCAGTGTGATGGCTTGCAATGTGTCAACTTGGCTAGACTGAACTACATTTTCCAGAATTACCTTTGCTGTTTGCTACTGGTTAGAGTGAGCTGCAAAAGACATTCTTGTGTAAGATTTGGAGGACAGAAATGAAGCAGCAATTGTTTTTTAGCTCATACACGTTGTCATATATGTGCTGGTTCCCACAATTTATATGAGGCAGAAACTGGGCCTACATCTCCTCCATCTTCCCCTGGATCCTCTTATGGCTCCTCTGACTCCTGGACAGGTTTGGTTAGCTCCACGGTGAGGCACCTGACTTCTCCAGGACACTCACATCACTCAGGGCAGAGGCAGTAAGAACTGATACAAGTTTCACTTCATCCTTTCAGGTGCCAGCTTGTGCTTGAGGGTTCTCTCTTATGGTGTCCTTGACTTTACATCCATCTTTCCTTCCTGCCTGCCTGCCTCATGGACTTGAACTTTAGCATCAGATGCAGAAAACAGATTTAGAAAGACCCATTCTTAACCAGCTCCCACAATTGTGTCACGTGAAATCCTTTTTTTAAAAAAAGTCCCCTTGATTGATAGATCAATCTCTAACAGTCCTGATTCTCTGAAGCTCCCTATCTGATATAACCAGGGTAATTAAAATAGTTTTTCTTTTTCAACAACATAGTTATAAACACAATGAAAACATGGGCAATGAAATCATCCTGGAAAGTTAGTTATGAGGAGGACATTCATATAATTTGGAATTAAATTATTTTCAGATAGATGATTATGAAAATGGAACTTCACAATTTAAAATATTCTTACAAGATGTTCTAGATTATGTTGAAAAATATTGCTATAATTTATTCTTATTTGTCTCTCTTCCTAATATGTTGGGTTTTTTTTTTTGGTATTGGGGATTGAAATCAGGGGCATTCGACCACTGAGCCACATCCCCAGCCCTACTTTGTATTTTATTTAGAGACAGGCTCTCACTGTGTTGCTTAGTGCCTCAGTGTTGCTGAGGCTGGCTTTGAACTCACGATTCTCCTGTCTCAGCCTTCCAAGCCTCTGGGATTACAGGTGTGTGCCACCGCATCCAGCTTGTAGTATGTTTTTGAGACTGTGAACAATTAATATTCTCACACTTTCCACACACCATTATCACCTTCCTTTGTAGGAGGCACTGTACCCTTGAGTTTTTTTGACAGAAACAAACAAAAAGATACATAAGATTCCACAATACTCTCTCTTTCTCTAAACTCTTGATTCAAAGAAATTCTATTTCTCAAGAATTCAGTCACTGTTTATTCAATCATTGTAAGGTATTATTGAGCACCTGCTGTGTGCTAGACATGAAATTGTTGCTGAGTATGTAAAGACAATCACTGTCTCTTCCCTGAAGAAGTTGAATTTCTAGGGGACAAGAAACCAGCAAATTCAGGATGGCAATACAGTGTGACTGTCATGGAGGAGCTGCATACAGGGCTCCAGAAGAGCAGCTGCCAACTCAGTGGAGTACTGGGGAGCACTTCCTCTAGGTTGAATGCTGGAGTTGGGTACTGAAATATAAAGGTTAGGCTATAAAAGGTGAAGGGTCTTTGGGCAGAGGGAACAGACTTTTGGGGTTCTGGAAGTACAAGGAAGCCTGAAGTATTTGGGAAATGTTCAGTTGTGACTCATGAGTTTGAAGGTCAGGACTAAGATCTGGATAGTCAGTGACAGATGTGGAAATCTGAAATGTCAAAAGACAGTTGACACTGTGGAAGAGAGAATGAAGACTGAGCACGAACAGAAGGAAGACAATAGTGGCCAACGACAGCGTTCAGGACAAGGAGAGGTCAGAGAAGATCCAGGAAAGTTAGGGCCTACAATCAAGGGAAGAAGGAGATGCAGAGAGATGGTGATCAAAGATGTCACATGCTGAAGAAAGTGCAAGTAAACTAAGGATTGTAAAGGGAATTCAGGGGCCACTGGGGACATGAAGAAGCGAGCCTGAATGTTCACTGAGAGAACAGCTGGTGACTGCACAGCTTTCCATAGAACTTGACTGTGAGGGTAGGGAGAAGAGCGTGGGATCCAACATGAACATAAAAAGAAAAGGCTGAAGGTAAAGGAAAGAAGACTGGAGAGAGAGCAAATTAGAGATGAAGTGATGAAGTAAGGAGAACTGAAATTACTCAAGTAGGCATGAAGATGTTTATCTCAGGCCTGGGGATATAGCTCCTTTGATAGAGTGTTTGTCTCTCATGCACAAGGCCCTGGGTTCAATCCTCAGCACCACAAAAAAAAAAAAAAAAAAAAAGTCTATATCTCAAAATTTGCTACAAAAGAAAATGTGTGACTCCCCTTATGGAAACCTGTCAGGAACTTCCAAAGGCTTACAATATAAAGTATGTAGGATAGACAGTACATCAATCTGCATACTGCCTGCTCTTGGAAGAGCACGATACAATCCGTTCACTGCCATGTGATTTACAGTGTCTGCTATGGGAAGAGTTTATATCTTCAGCCCTTTACATTGGGCTTGGTCCTATGACTTTCATTGGCCAATTACTTTGAGCAGATATTTATTTCAACCAAATAGAAGCTTTAAGAGCTATTGCATGTATCCACCAACTTCCTGCCATGAGAATGCACGTCTCAGGTAGGGACTGCTTCTTAATCCTGGGACCTATGAGAGGGAGATAGAAAAGAGCCACAGCGCCGGGCGCGGTGGCTCAAGCCTGTAATCCCAGCACTTAGGGAGGCTGAGACAGGAGGATCGCGAGTTCAAAGCCAGCCTCAGCAATGGCGAGGTGCTAAGCAACTCAGTGAGACCCTGTCTCTACATAAAACACAAAATAGGG
>PVHX01010036.1:0-72599 GCA_004024805.1 Geosciurus inauris | reverse complement strand
CAAGAACCAAATAGATCCCAACACAATAGTATTGGGTGACTTTAACACAACTCTCTCACCACTGGACAGATCTTCCAAACAAAAACTAAACAAAGAATCTACAAGACTTAATAGAACAATCAATGGTCTAGACTTAACGGATATATATAGAATATTCCATCCATCAACAAGCAAATACACGTTTTTCTCAGCAGCTCATGGATCCTTCTCCAAAATAGATCATACGCTATGCCACAAAGCAAGTCTTAGTAAATACAAAAAAATAGAGATACTGCCCTGCATTCTATCTGACCATAATGGACTGAAACTAGAAATTAATGACAGTTTAAAAAAAAGAAGCCACTAAAACACCTGGAGACTCAATAATTTGCTATTGAACAATGCATGGGTAACAGAGGACATCAGGGAAGAGATAGAAAAATTCTTGGAGGTAAATGAGAGCTCTGATACAACATACATACAACATCTCTGGGACACTATGAAGGCAGTGCTAAGAGGAAAGTTCATTGCATTAAGCTCACATATTCAAAGATGTAAAAGTCAACAAATCAATGACTTGACACTACAACTCAAAGCCCTAGAAAAAGAAGAACAAAGTAACACCAAAAAAAGTAGAATACAGGAAATAATTAGAATCAGAGCTGAAATCAATGAAATTGAAACACAAGAAATAATTCAAAAAATAGATAAAACAAAAAGCTGGTTCTTCGAAAAAATAAACAAAATTGACAAACGCTTAGCCACTCTAACAAAAAGAAGGAGAGAGAAAACCCAAATTACCAAAATTTGTGATGAAAAAGGAAATATCACGACAGACCCTGCTGAAATACAGAGGATAATCAGAAACTATTTTGAAAACTTATATTCCAGTAAGTTAGAAAACCCTGAAGACACCGGCAAATTCCTAGAGACATATGACCTACCCAAACTGAACCAGGAGGGCATTCATGACTTAAACAGATCAATTACATGCAAGGAAATAGAAGAGGCCATCAAGAGCCTTCCATCCAAGAAAGCCCTGGACCAGAAGAATTCTCAGCCAAGTTCTACAAGACCTACAAAGAAGAACTAATCCCAATACTCCTCAAATTATTGCATGAAATAGAAAGGGAAGGAACCCTTCCAAACTCATTCTATGAGGCTAGTATCACCTTGATTCCAAAACCAGACAGAGACATGTCAAAAAAGGAAAATTTCAGACCAATATCCCTGATGAACATAGATGCAAAAATTCTCAATAAAATTTTGGCAAATCACATACAAAAGCATATTAAAAAAATAGTGCACCATGATCAAGTGGGGTTCATTCCAGGGATGCAAGGTTGGTTCAACATATGGAAATCAATACACATAATCCATCACATCAATAGACTTAAAGATAAGAATCACATGATTCTATCAATTGACACAGAGAAAGCACTTGACAAAATACAGCACCCTTTCATGTTCAAAATACAGGAGAAACTACGGATAGTTGGAACATACCTCAACATTGTTAAAGCAATATATGCTAAGCCCAAGGCCAACATCATCGTAAATGGAGAAAAATTGGAAGCATTCCCTCTAAAAACTGGAACAAGACAGGGATGCCCTCTCTCACCACTCTTATTCAATATAGTCCTTGAAACTCTAGCCAGAGCAATCAGACAGACAAAGGAAATTAAAGGGATACGAATAGGAAAAGAAGAACTCAAATTATCATTATTTGCAGACAACATGATTCTATACTTAGAGGATCCAAAAAGTTCCACCAGAAAACTTCTAGAACTGATAAATGAATTCAGCAAAGTTGTAGGATATAAAATCAATATCCATAAATCAAATGCATTTCTGTACATCAGCAATGAATCCTCTGAAAGAGAAATTAGAAAAACTACTCCATTCGCAATAGCCTCCCAAAAAATAAAATACTTGGGAATCAATCTAACAAGAATGGTGAAAGACCTCTACAATGAAAATTACAAGACACTAAAGAAAGAAATTGAAGAAGATCTTAGAAGATGGAAAGACCTCCCATGTTCCTAGATAGGCAGAATCAATATTATTAAAGTGGCCATACTACCCAGAGCATTATACAGATTCAATGCAATCCCAATTAAAATCCCAAAGTCCTTTCTTACAGAAATAGAAAAGGCAATCATGAAATTCATTTGGAAAAATAAGAGACCCAGAATAGCCAAAGCTATCCTGAGCAAGAAGAGTGAAGCAGGAGGCATCACAATACCAGACCTTAAACTTTACTACAAAGTAATTATAAGAAAAACGGCATGGTACTGGCACCAAAATAGACATGTAAACCAATGGTACAGAATAGAAGACACAGAGAGTAATGCACATAAATACAGCTATCTCATACTAGACAAAGATGCCAAAAATATTCATTGGAGAAAAGATAGCCTTTTCAACAAAGGGTGCTGGGAAAACTGGAAATCCATTTGCAGTAAAGTGAAACTAAACTCCTACCTCTCACCATGCACAAAACTCAACTCAAAGTGGATCAAAGACCTAGGAATTAGACCAGAGACCCTACGTCTAATTGAGGAGAAAGTAGGCCCAAATCTTCATCACATTGGATTAGGCCCTGAATTCCTTAACAAGACTCCTATAGCACAAGAAATAAAAGCAAGAATCAATAAATGGGATGGACTTAAACTAAAAAGCTTCTTCTCTGCAAAAGAAACTATCAATGAGGTGAACAGCGAGCCTACATTCTGGGAGCAAATTTTTGCCACACGCACATCAGATAGAGCACTGATCTCCAGGATATATAAAGAACTCAAAAAACTTAACACCAAAAAAACAAACAACCCAATCAATAAATGGGCTAAGGAGCTGAATAGAAACCTTTCAGACGAAGATATACAATCAATAAACATATATATGAAGAAATGTTCAACATCTCTAGCCATTAGAGAAGTGCAAATCAAAACAACTCTCAGATTTTATCTTACCCCAGTCAGAATGGCAGCTATCCAAAATACCAGCAACAATAGGTGCTGGCGAGGATGTGGTAAAAAAGGTACACTCAAATATTGCTGGTGGGATAGCAAACTGGTGCAACCAATCTGGAAAGCAGTATGGAAACTGCTTAAAAAACTTGGAATGGAACTACTATTCGATCCAGCTATCCCACTCCTTGGCTTATACCCTAAAGACTTAAAAACAGCACACTACAGTAAAGCAGCCACTTCAATGTTTATAGCAGCACAATTCACAATTGCAAAACTGAGGAAGCAACCCAGATACCCTTCAATAGATGAATGGATAAAGAAACTGTGGTACATATACACAATGGAATATTATTCAGCAATAAAAGAGAATAAAATTATGGCATTTGCAGGCAAATGGATGGAATTGGAGAACATTATGTTAAGTGAAGTAAGCCAATCCCAAAAAACCAAATGCCGAATATTCTCTCTGATTAGTGGATGATGATACATAATGTGAGTGAGAATGGGGAACATAGGAGAAATGGAGCAACTCTGGATGCGGCAGAGGGGAGGTGGGGGGAGGGAAAGGGGAATGGGTATAGTAAAGATGGTTGATTAGATCATCATTACTATCCTTGGTGCATGTATGAAGACACAAATGATGTGACTCTATCTGGCTTGCAACCAGAGAAATGGAAAAATTGAGTTCTATATAGGTACTATGACTTGAAATGTATTTGAATAAATTATAAAAAAAAATTGATAAAATTAGAGGATCAAACTATACCAAATAATTATATAGATATAAGGGAATGAGGAATCTTCATGAAATGAATGTATTGCTTTATGTAGTTGTTTTGGAGAACAATCAGGCAACATCACAAACTAAAATACACACACAACCTAGAACGCTATGGTTTCACTTTAAAAAGGAAAATTTACAAGGATCAAATCTGTATCATGACTTCTGCTTTTGGGGAGTAGAAATTTAGAGTTTCTAACTCAAAATGATGAATAAACAAATTATGGGTGGTGATTGCTCTCAAATTCATTTCCAAGGATTCAGGTCAAACTGAGTAAAATATTCCTGGAAAGGAGCATCAGGAAAAGACTGGTGATCAGGTTTCAAAAAGAAAATATAACTCCATGAGATGAGCATAAGTGGCACATGACCAGGCTGGTGTGTGACACTAAGGGTCTGTTAACTGAATGGTTTGTAATTTTGAAACAGGACAGAAAAATAACAATCTCACCCAAAGTCTTAATGACTCTTATGAGGTCTAAATCTAAGGGAAAGGGTTGTTCTAATCATAGTGGATTCCTGCTGCTTGCATTGAAAATTAGAAAGATTTCATGACTTAAAATACAGATTTATTATGTTGAAGTTCTGGAGGTCAAAATTCCACTCTGAGCTTCAGGTCTAACAGGTGTCAGCAGGGCTGCTCCTGTCTGGGAGCTCTACTCTAGGAGCTTTCCTTTATTGTTTTTAAGTTTCCAGAGTTGGCTGCAATCCTTAGCTGTTGTTTATGTTCTTCATCTTCAACAGTCATCAGTCCAACGGTCCAACATCTGCTTCCATGGTCATGCTCTTCTCTGACCAACACCCTCTTAGCTGCCTCTCATAAAGGCCATTGTGATGACCTTAACTGTACCTAGATGAGCCCGGAAAATCTTCCCATTCCAAAACCTTGTCTTAATCTCATCTGAAAAGTCTATTTTGCCACACAGGGTCACATATTCTTAGCTGCCAGGGATTAATAGGTTAACATTTATAGGGGGAGAGGATTCATTCTTCATCCCACTACACCAAAATAAAGTCAGAGAGCATCAGAGAGAATTTGTCTATGGTAAATATAGTAGTGTAAGAGCAAAAACCCAACATTGAGATAAACAAAAATAAATGACACAACAACTGTGTGAACATATTGAATAGAGCAAAGCAGCATGAAATAAACAAAAACTATAGTTGGAAGTTAAAACTTCAGCTAAAGGAATGAAAAGGCAATCACAGAAATATTTTTCGTGCTACAAAACTTAGGCAACCAGATTGAATAAACAAGAACTCCAAGAAAAGTCACTACAAAGAAATGAATATGAAAAATTTAGATTTGTGTAAAATAGATATGCTGAACAAATTCATAACAGAATAAATAAACAGGAATCAGAAATAGCATGCTATTACAATTTAATATTTGGTATGTAAATTTATATAAAGTAAGGGGAAGTAAAGAACAAAGTTATAATTAATTCAAAGATGATAGATTTTAAAAAAGAAAAGCCAAAAAAGCAACAAAATAATAGGAATAGTTATGGTTTCTGAAGTAAATAGATTAAAATGTTTGTTATATATCCAACTCACAGGTTAAAGTTCAAATGAGTGAAAAAAAATTTATTGAGTAATCGTTTATGCTACACACTCAGGCCATTTTACCTGTGTCTTATTACCCCTCCCCCCCCAGATACTATCATTTTATGTAGTATAGTCTCCATTTTATGTAGTAGACTCTCAAGATAAAAGACTTATTTGGAAAGGGTACAAAAATGCTTATTGATAATTAAAGGATTTACGTCCACAGTATTGCTGTATTGAAGTTGTCATTTTGTTTTCACCTCCAACCTTACTTAATGCATGTCCCTAACCATCAAGGACACATTGTATCCAATGAGGTTAAGAATATCCCTTATTGTTCCAGCACAAAGTTTCACTGCATTTCACTTATTTAACTGTGTAATTCCAAAGACAAATTTTAGCATGTCTGTTACTTTGCCATCACTGATCAGAAAGATAAAAGGAAGAAAATAAAAGTTTAAGGAGTATTATTACTGACAACTTGTAGTTACATATTCATACAGGGGAACTTATAAAGTAAAAAGTGATATATAACATGACATATATAGATATTTACTACTGTGAATTGTCACATTGAAAATTATCGTGTTATTGTTTTTGTTCCTCTGATTAGAGACAGGGCAGTAGCAAACAAAAATTTAAAATTAATCTTAGAAGTGTACACAGTTAAATAGATTGAATGAAGGGAAGGCAACCTAGCCTGGAGGATCACATGAAGAGCCCACAATAGGTGAGATATGGAGACTTGAGGAGTGAGAAGCCAAAGTACAGTATCCCTCCGAATCCTGTCATCAGGACTCTCTTCTAGCTCTCGACAAATTGTCAAAAATCTTCTATTCTCCTGCTCTTAGCTCTAGGCATGAAAAGCATATTTCCCACAGTTCTGAAGTCTATCTATACTGATCATTTCTCCAAAAGCCTGTCCTCATATCCAAAGGTTTTTTTCTGATTGTAAAAATAACATTTATTGTAGAAAATTTGAAATATACACACCTATGTAGTTACAAAGGAGAAAATTTTAAATTCACCCATAAATCCAAAATATTACCATCTTGACTTCTGACATTAAGCCCTTCAGGATTGTTAGGCATTTGTACAAATACATATTAACATAAAAACATTTAGACATGATTTCTACAAAACAGATCATGTAACAAACTTTAAAAATACGTTTGAACTTTGAACATTGCTAATAAGTTTCTCTATCATTTCAAATAGCTGCTTTAGTCATCAGCTGGATCAATGTTCTGCAGTGTTTTGAAGTAATTCCCTACTGTGGGACACAGACTGCTTCCATTTTTACACTGTTATAAATAAGATTGTACTGGGTAGCCCCATAGAAAACTTCTCTATGTCTGTTCAGAGCAGATGCAAAGTTCAAACTTGAGCTCCTTTGAGTTTCTGGATTATGACTTGCTTTGGGGGAGTTTTGCTGCCTGGCAGGAGCCATGGGTTGTATCCTAGAGCCCACACAGTGGTGTGGCTACTTTCAGAGCTAGCCTAGTTTTAATCTGAATTAATGGAAACATTGATCAGAACAAAAAGGGTGGGGCCAGATCTGGAGGATTGTTCAAAGGTCTGATGTGGAAATCCACAGGGGCGTTGACTTATTGCATCCAGACGTAATTTCCTCCATTTCCTTCTACCTCCTTCTCTCTCTCTCTTTCCTCTCCCTTTGGCTCCTCATTCTCACAAAGGTGGGATAAAAAGCCTGGCAGCTCAAGCCCTCACTGACCCCGTGCTGCATGTGATGCTGAAGGGCCTCCAAGCTGAGGAATACCTGGCGGTAACCCATACACCTGTAGCCACTCTGCAGGTCCATCAGCCAGCCATTCAGGGGATCTGGCCCTGGACTCTCCTTCCGAGGAGGCAGCTCTACTGCTCTGTCCACATCCTCCCTCCTCTTTGTGCTACTCTGTCCAAGCTGACATCACCGCCCCTTAGTGTTCTTTTTGTGGACACATGGAATAGGGTCACCTCTCAGGAAAGGCAATGGTTCGAATCCTTGCCTTCTCTTTGGAGAGTTTCTCTGCTTCTGTCTTTCACAGGACAGACATGCCCCTCTTCATTTGGACATGCAGATAGCAAATGTTCATAACTCTTTCCCTTTTCACTTGCCCTGAGGATGGAAAGGGCTTATTAGCCAAGGTTGTTGAATATCGGACATGTGGAAAAGGGAGATTAAAACCCAGCCTCTGCCAAATTCTGTACTGGAGACATCTCAGAGGGACCAGGTCATGGAACACTTTGAGGTAATTACTTGATTTCTAGGAAAGAAATTTTCAAATGTAAGGATACAGAATAGCCATGAGAATGTGCCTGTGTGTGAGCATGTGGAATGTGGGTGAATGTATTTGTGACATATGAGTATTTTCTGTGTGGCCTGTCTTATGTGAGATGTGAACCTCACATATATGTGTGGAATATGAGGTTGTGGTGTGTATTGTGGAGTTGTATGTGTGTAATGGTATAGGCCTTGTGGATAATTCTGATGCTGTTTAAAGGGGATGGTGATGAGTATGTTTCTCTTTGTGCGTCTGTGTTTGTATGAGTGTGTGCATTTTCTGTGTAATGACAGTACTTAGCACTCAGTTGTGACTTTCTCAGACCACACTGTGTCCTCTGACCACATATCCTATTCATCACACTCAGAACCTGTCTTGGAAGATTCCCAACTTAAGAGCACATTCTGAGTGTTTGGGTGTTTTTTTCTTGTACACTTTTGGTCCTTTTGAATCAATTCTGCATCCAAGCTTTGAAATATATCATAAAAACCTCAGTTTTTTCTGATTTCTGTGTATCTGTATTTCCCATGAGAAGTCATTATCTTTGAATTCACAAATTTTATTAAATTGTAACTGAAATACAGAATATTTTTATCTCTGAGGTGCCATGTAGTGCACATTTAGGGCCCAGAAACCAACCATAAGGGAGTTATAGAGTGTAGTCATTTATTCAAAAAATGAAATAAATTTTCTAAGATGTTACTCATTTCTGAAACCACTATTTTTCAGATTCTTTCATGATAGTATTTTGATTATGTTTTTATGTCTTCAGTACCTTTAAACATACTTTTGTACCATCCTCACAAAATTGTGGATTAATATGGCTTCCTATTACTTAAAATATGTTGTTTGTTGTTTTTGAAGAATTATCATCACAGTTGCATGTTTTGTAGTTTTAGATTGTTAACTCCTTCTTCACAAGTCATTATCTATAGGACCATCTTAAGGATGGTTGACTGACAATTCATAGTTCTACATTTTTACATGCCAGGCATTACTGGACTACTACTAGACAGGGTTTAATTTTGTTTATTCTTTGCTTGTAGGTCTGACTGACAATATTGAAGTGACATTTCTCATGAATTTACCTGTTCTCCTCTGACGTTTGACATTTTTTCCACAATATATACCACAGAGTTCCTCCACATCCTCACTCAAAATGAAAATTAATTCATAATGAGATCCTTTTGATGGGATAGAAACAGAGACCCACACTCCCAACAAAGGACAGGGGAGAGGAAGTTTAGGATTGGTTCCAAACTAAGCATTTCTTTCAGGGACTGAGTAGAGATACTGAGCTGGATTTCTTTAAGTATGCTCAGATTCCTCCTGTACTGACCTAGACTTTGCTGTTATTCCTGGCCTCCAGCCAGCATAAGAGTGTGTGCTTAGAAAGAGGAGTCTCAGGAGAAATTATCCAAATCAGACAATAAACCATTAACATCAAGGACCAGGACATAGTCTTCCAATGAGTACACAGGATTTGGAAGCCTGTAATCCCAGCACTTCGGGAGGCTGAGACAGGGAAATACCAAGTTCAAAGCCAGCCTCAGCAATGGTGAGGCGCTAAGCAACTCAGTGAGACCCTGTCTCTACATAAAACACAAATTAGGACTGGGGATGTGGCTCAGTGGTTGAGTGCCCCTGAGTTCAATCCCCAGTACAAAAAAAAAAAAAGGATTTGGATAGTACAAGTTTGAAGCTCCAAAAGAAGAGAACAAAGATCATGGAGCTATAGTAGAAATTTAGTGCATTCATTTATTCAAACAAAAAATTCTGAATATTATGTGCTGAGTCCTAAAAATGGGTATGGTCCACAACTTTATACAAAATAAATTTCATATTCTGCTAAAAGAGAAACATACATGAGCACTATATTTTCATTGCATGTTGGGTTTGCCTTAGACTTCCTTCATTTGAATTGGATTCCAGGCCATCCACTAAAGCTCTCTTCCTGATGGGGTCTGAGTTCATGAAGTAGCAGAACTATTGACTTCCATGATTTTACCAACATTTGCTTTGAAAATTCTGCTGACATGAAGCCTGGAGGCTCACACACTCCAGTTCTTGGTTTCCAGGGCACAGTTGCATACCCAGAAGAACCAAAATCTCTTAGCAAACTCTAGAGCCCATTAGGGACAAGAACTTACAGCTAAAACAGCTGCTCATCTCCTAGTGTTCACCTCCCCATCCAACTTGCCAACCACCCCCAGGCACAGATACTTATTTTGTCCTATACTGTTACCTCTGGCTTGAATAGGCAACTGGTATGTTTCAATACTCCAGCTTCCACCTAGTCCCTACCCTCAAGACTCCCCATACCCAACAACCTTGGTGAAGGTCTTGGGCACTGCTTGCCTTCCCCTGCATTTCCACACTTTCATTCTCTCCATCTCACATTCTACAAATTCACTGCCTTGAATCAAACATTTGGTAAAAATTGGTTTAGGAAGACATTAAATATTTATGATCTTAGCTGGACACAGTGGCTGACGCCTGTAATCCCAGCACTTTGGGAGGCTGAGACAGGAGAATCAGGAGTTCAAAGCCAGCCGCAGCAATGGCGAGGCGCTAAGCAACTCAGTGAGACCCTGTCTCTACATAAAACACAAGATAGGGCTGGGGATGTGGCTCAGTGGTCGATTGCCCCTGAGTTCAATCCCTGGTACAAAAAATATATATATATATAACAATTATATAATAATACACACACACACACACACACACACACATATATACATACATATATATATATGTATGTATATATATATAAATATATATATATATATATATATGATCTTTTGTCACCGTTCCTCACTGTTCCTGTTTATTTTTGGTGCAAACCAAGCACCCCAGCCATTATTTAACTATCCAAGATTATCAAGATCTCTCATGAATGCTTCTGGCATGTATGTTATGCACATAGTGCAGCCAAAGGGTGTGTGGTGAATGAGTGAGCTTGGCATGAATGAGTTCATAGCATATTGGTTAAAATTGGACCCTGGTTTAATGTATGGTGGAGTAGGTGTTTACAAATGGAGATATGGGAGGAGCATAGTTTGGGTAAGAATTAACGTAGTTGGTGTCTCTCTGTTAGTTTAACACAGACCTATGTGCATTGATTTCCCATTTTGTGATGAAGGACTTGAGTGTTTCTGTGTGTGTAGTTGGTGTGTTTGAGCCTGTATGTGTTCATTCTTAGGTGGTTTATCTGTTCAATGTAACTAATGAAATATTTTTTGAGACTAGAGCAATTAGTGTATTTATGAAATCTAAGGAAGAAAATGAAAGAATATGAGGATGTGAAAAAATTATTGTGTATAAGTAAAAAATACGAGTTCTGAAAACAGGTTTATGTGTTATTAACGTGACATTTTTTTATTCATGTAGCATACAAAGTAATGAGAATGAACAAACTTGAATCTTATGCTGCATGAATGAATTCTTCACATATATTGATGATGCAAGGAGCTGACACACAAAGGAACTAAAGTTCTCAAAAGAAGAAATAAATATGGTCAACAAATGTATGAAAAAAGTGTTCAACATCTCTAGCAATTACAAAATGCAAACTAAATGTGCACTGAGATTTCATCTCACTCTAGTCAGAATGACAATTATCAAGAATACAAGTAACAATAAATGTTGGGTTATTCTTTGTGATTGGCTTATTTGATGTAAGACTCAGCTTCCCCTCTCAACGGTATGAGGTGGAATGAGGTAGGATGTACCATCAGTTGGCCTCTTGTCCATTCAGGCCAGTTTGGTGCTTCTACAGGGCTCTGTGAAGGGAGTTTCAACAGGGGGCTGAGGTCTAATCAGGCTTTTTGGGTGTCTGCTTTGGAATAATGAGATCAACCCACTCCTAGGACTTGACAGTAACTAATCTCTGATATGGCTTTGGTTCTCAGGAGCCTTGAAAGAAACTTTTAGTGGGGAGAATGTGGGCCAATCCTCCACTCACTGCTTCCTATGAGCACAGCCCTCCCAGCATTAGTCCTTGACTGAATTCACTCTCTGGCTCAGACACCCAGCCCTCAGGAACCTCCAGACTCAAAGGAGAGGTGAGTTGTGCCCCTCTTCCCTCTTCTGACTGGAATTCCCTAGATACAGTCTTCTGTATTCCTGTTTTACTCATGTTCTTTGAGGCACACCCTGAGTCACCATGTTGGCACCTACTGGGATATAGTGACAGAGTTTGCTCTGATCTCCTGTCTCCTGGGCCACTGTTACAGCAAGATCACCCTAAGATGATTCCTGCCTTAGCTGTTCGAGGCCAGCTGGGATACAGAGAGAACTTTTCAAGCACCAGTGCAGCCTCTGGATTAACTACATTTAGGCATCTTTTTAAAAAAAGTTATACTTGATTTTGACATGTTATACATACATGGGATCAAACTTCCCATTCTCATATTGTAGATGATGTGGTGTTAAACTGGTCATGTATCCATATATGAACAAAGGACAGTTATGTCTGATTCATTTTACTGTCTTTCCTATTACCATTCCCCTTCCTTTCCCTTCATTTCCCTTTGTCTAATCCAATGAACTTCTATATTTCTATTCCCTCCATCCCATTGTGTGTTAGCTTCCACATATCAGAGAGAATATTTGGCCTTTGATTTTTTTAGATTGGTTTATTTCACTTAGCATGATAGATTGCAATTCCATCCATTTACTGGCAAATGCCATAATTCCATTGTTCTTTATGGCTGAGTAATACTCTATTGTGTATATATACCACATTTTCTTTATCCATTCATCTGTATTCATTAGTTACATTGAACAGATAAATGGATAAAGAAAGGGCACCTATCTTGGTTCCATAGCTTAGTAATTGTGAATTGAGCTGCTATAAATATTAATGTGGATGTGTCACTGTAGTATGCTGATTTTAGTCCTTTGACTAAACCAAGGAATGGGATAACTGGGTCAAATTGTGGTTCCATTCCAAGTTTTCTGAGGAATCTCTGTACTGCTTTCCATAGTGGTTGCACCAATTTTCAGTCCCACCAGCAATGTATAAGTGAACCATTTTTTCTACACCCTCTCCAACATTTATTGTTATTTGTATTACTGATAATTACCATTCTGACTGGAGTGTAATAGAATCCCAGTGTAATTTTAATTTGTGTTTCTCTAATTGCTTGAGCTCTCGAACATTTTCTCATATATTTGTCAACTGTTTTTATTATTTCTTCTGTGAAATGTCTGTTCAGTTCCTTATACCATTTAGTGATTGAGTTATTTGGAGATTTTTTGATGTTAAGTTTTTTGAGTACTTTATATATCCTGGAGATTAAGGTTCTTTCTGAGGTGCAGATGGCAAAGATTTTCTCCCATTCTTAGACTCTCCATGTTCTTGATTGTTTCCTTTACTGTGAAGAAGCTTTTTAATTTGATACCATTCCATTTATTGATTCTTGGTTTTCCTTCTTGTGCTTTAGGAGTCTTGATGAAGAATTCAGTTCTTAAGCCTACATGATGGAGAGTTGGGCCTACTTTTTCTTCTAATACGTGTAGAGTCTCTGGTCTAATGTCTAGGTCCTTGGTCACTTTGAGTTGAGGTTTGGGCAGAGTGAGAGACAGACATTTAATTTCATTTTGCTACATACAGATTTCCAGTTTTCCCAGCACCATTTGTTGAAGAGGTTATCTTTTCTCCAATGTATGTTTATGGTGATTTTGTCTAGGATGAGATAACTATATTTATGATGGTCTAACTCTATGTATTCTATTCCAAACCATTGGCCTTTATGCCTTTTTTTGTGTCAGTACCATGATGTTCTGTTACTGTAGCTCTGTAGTATAATTTAAAGTGTGGTATTGTGAGGCCTTCTGCTTCACTTTTCTCACTAATGAGTATTTCATCTATTCTGGGCCTCTTATTTTTTCAAATGTGTGCCATGACCACTTTTATACTTCCATATAGAACACCATTGGAATCTCCATGGGAATTGCATGAAACCTGTATAGCACTTTTGGAAGTAGGGTCATTTTGACAATATTATCTAGGTAGCTTTTTTTGAACTCAGATTTTTACGTATCAAATCTGTGCTCTCCCTGCTTTTGTTGAATTAGCCTCACTATTGCTGCTTTTTGGTGATGGTGTGGCAGTTGGGTTGGCTCCAATGTATTGCTTCTTTGTTTATTATACCCAAACTTATGATTCAAAAACTCAAAAGAACTTTGAGTATCCAGTATTGTATTATAGTGAAATCTCTTTCATCCACCTCACTGAGAAGCTGTACACTTGCTGGTTTGGTCCAAGGCCATGGCAGACTTGGACTGAGCTGTCCTCTGCTTTGCCATTTGCCCTCTCTCTGACTGAATGCTTATGAGAATGCACTGCAAGGTGCTCTGTCTGGAGGAGGAGAGATGCATTGTTGATTTAAGGGGTGACTGGTCAACTGTGGGCTCCCTCAAATATGGGCTCCCCTGCAGTGCCACCTGAGCTTTCTGTTCACAATTTGGTTTCATACAGCTTGATATGCTTCAAGGACACCACTGTTCTAGACACAATTTAAATTTTTCTCCTTTTCTTTCCAAGTGTTGTTAAGGGGGTGTGCTTATGTGCTTTTCTGCTCCTTCTTTCTCTTAGTCCCTCTTCGTTGACTCACTGTACTTCCCCTCTGTAGTCTGGATTCAGGACTGGGGAACTTTTATTTTCAACTCTGGTAACCAATCTCCAAGTCTCGCCAGGTCTCAGACTTTGTATCATTGGATCTTAGTACATTTATTTTGTCACTCATTTCTCAGATCTATTGTTTCATCATCATCATCTTTCTGTGTTATGAGGGGAACAGGAATTGCTGTCTAGCTCCTTTCTGCAATCTTCTGGGTCTCCATAGGTAAAATAATATGCCTGTTACATTGTACATGTTCAATTGTACATATTCAATTATCTTAGCTGTAAATAAATATGACCCCCTGACTATTTATGTGTTTGATGTGTGTGTGTGTGTATATATACACAAACAAATGGAAATAGGTGGACGTGTGTGGCATGTCCAGCTTGTCCTAACATCTTGAATATATACTGATTTTGCTTAAGGTGAGTGAAGACAACTTCACTCTCCAGGTTTCTGTACAAAGGACAATCATAACACACAAAACTCAAACAGTGTTGGAAATATTGAATTAGCTTCAGAAATATGACCAACAATTTGAAATGTTAGGGTTGGTTTCAAACTTCCCCACAACCACCACTGAACACTGGTAATTTTTAGCAGTGACTGATTTTATCACCATGTTGATCAAACTGTCTCTTTTCTCATACAATACCAAACCAAATCTCCTCAACTTAGCCATCATATGAAGTGTTTTGTTTATTTTGTGTGTGTGTGTGTGTGTGTGTGTGTACGTGTTCTTTTATCTTTCTGTTTCACACAAGAGCCCCACATTGACATCTACATGGTCTGAAAAAGAACAATTACTTTCTACTCCTGAGCACATACATTCTATTTAACTCCATTTTCATCCCTAGACAACCAGTTTTTAATGGTTTAAATGTTTTTCAATACTTCCTTCATTTCTATGAGATACACTTTCATCTTCCACAGTAGGAAAAAGTACTATAAGAAAATCTGTGACATCATTTATTTGCTCAATTTCTTTAGGAAGAGGTCAATGAAAGTTTTTCTAGACCAACCACTATGTCTGTGATAGACACACAGTGACTTGGTGTAGGCGATTTGGGCCCAAAGCCACAGAGACAAGACCTGGATCATCTGAATCTTCTCTCTCAGACAACCTGGGTCCTCAGGAAGACCTCAGGAACTACACAGACAAATGTCCCTTTATCCCTTCTTCAATCACTTCTCTTGCTCTTTCTCACTCTGTCCTCACATCATCCATCACAAATTAGAAATACTCTCTTCTCTTTTTAGAAGGCAGTTCCTGGCTACTTTATGCACATAGAAGATGCCAACATGTACCCCTTGCTTTCTTTGATAGCTTAGTGATGGTGTTTTGTAGATATTTCCTCTTCTGCCTTCTCTTCAAGGTGCAACTCTTTGGAGGGTTACTGCGTCAGGAGACTTTCTGAAGTTCAACTCTCAAAAAGTTAGTTGATAATGACTGAGAATGAAATCTATACCTTCAAAAACAACAAAAGAGAGGATATTGGTCAAACTGCTGTCTTGAGCAGTGCTCAGCACAGAATCAGGATTGTTATGAGACCAGCTATCACTAAGGCCTCAGCAGTGTATTATGACCTATTGATGACATCAGCACAGCACAGAGACTCAGCCAGTGTTCACAGTACTGCAGAACTGTTAAAGATCATCTCCTAGGAAGATGCCATATATGGTGGAAATTCTATTATTAACTTGAACCTTCATACATTGCACTTGACATCAAAATTAGAGAGACGATATATATTTTACAAAGGAAATTCATCTATGTGTCTGATAATATCTTACGCACCTGGGGAGAGGTGGTTAGAATATAGCAGTATCAGACAGGGTCAAGCTTAGAAGCATGCTTGTCTCATAGAAAAAGTAAAGAATTTATCTCATGAGTACTGTTTATGTTACGTAGAAACTTAGGTGAGAGGCATGCTGAAATATCGATATGATTAGTCCTACTGATCAGTTACACACCACACAGCACACACACAGCCTACATTTCCTGCTGTTTTAAACATTAATTTAAAAAGTGTTAGGCCACTTAACCAATATGAAATATATATTAACAATAATTTTTGTGGGAATTGAACCAGAATATGATATAAAAATAGCACTAGTTGATCCTAAATTAACTAACAAGTGGAAGCACAAAATTTTGCAGATAAACAGTTTTTATTAACAGCTATTCTCAAAGTAGATAATTTCAAGAAAATAAAGAAAAAAACCATTTGAACAAGGAACATGTCATCTTGTGTCTGAGATCCAAAATTAGACAAATCACAAATTTTCTTCAAGGAGCTTACCTTGGTAGTATATGCAAAATGACTTTTAAACTCTTCGTTTCCCTCAATTCCTAAATACAATCTTCTCAGAAATAGAGGGCAAACTCTCATGCAGGTGGTGGCTCTGCAAACATCCTAATCATTAAATATTTGCTCCAAGTGATATTTGAATGTATATTATATAGAACATTTAACCTCAGGACAATATCATGAGCAATTTCTTCCATATGACATTTTAAAGTGTCTTCTCCATACATAAGATCTGTTATCACAAATAATTTCTTATGTTAAAGTTTGTTTTTTTTCCTTTAGTCAAAGTCTATAGCTCCTCACTCATTTCTGATCTTAACTCAGACATGGATGAAGACAGCAGGACTGAGCTGGGTTTTAATGTAAGGTAGCTATTAGCCCAGAGTACATTGTTTTATGCACATTAAGCTGATGTTTAAAACTTTTTATTACAATATTTACTGCATTATCACATATTTAGCATATTTTTACAAGTCTTTTATATTTCTTCCATTATAAATATAATTGGCTCATTTTCCTTATAGTTTACTCCCTTTCATTGTTATCTGTAGTTAGAACTGAAAAATTTGTAGAGATTTTGCCCAAGTCTTTCAAATCAGCATAGAATAAGACAAATTAACAAAGGAATAATTAGTTTAGTCCTCTCCTAAGCTGATTTTATTCTTTTGTGTTTGAACAATTAATAATATTTTTGAACCTATGAATTCATATCCCATAATGTAAACGTAGATTTAGAATACTCATCCCACAACCTCAAAATTGCAAAAGTAGCATGTATGGTGTTATCGTTTGGATGTGAGATGTCCCCAAAAAAGATCATATGTGAGACAATGCAAGAAGGTTCAGAGGAGAAGTGATTGGGTTGGAGGAGTCTTAATCCAATGAATGAATAAAGTCCCTGATAGGGATTAACAGTGGCAAATAAAGTGGGAGGGTGTGGCTGGAGGAGGTGGGAATTGGGGCATGGCTTTGGGGTATATATTTGTATCTGGAGCGTGGAATTTCTCTCTGCTTCCTGATCACCATGTGAGCTGGTTCCCTCTGCCACACTCTTCCATCTTGATGTCCTGCTTCACTTCCAGCCCTGAAGAGTGGAGCCTGCTTTCTATAGATTGAGACCTCTGAAACCATGAGCCCTCGTATAAGTTTTTCCTCCTCTATACTTGTTCTGGTTGGGTCCTTTAGTCACAGCAGTGGAAAAACCCGACTAAAACATACAGAAAATAAAAAAAAACCAGAACAATTTTAAACTGTAGTCAGTATTGTATATAAAATTTACACTCATTTTATCATTGTTTCATAGTCATACTTTGTAATAATCCCAGAATTTTTAATCTGCTTAGGTGATAATCTTGTTTCCCACTTTTTATTACATTTTTACTTTTATAGTGTTTTTGCTTTTGTGTTGATACTGGGAATTGAATCCAGGGATGCTTAACAACTAAGTCACATACCCAGCACTTTGTTATATTTTATTTTGAGACAGGGCCTCACTAAGTTGCTGAGTCTGGCTTTGAACTTGAGATCCTCCTGCCTCTGTCTCCTGAGCCCCTGGGATTACAGGCATGTACTGCTGTACCCAGTTACTTTTAGTTTTTTTAGGGGGAAAAATACTAATGAAATGCAAATTATTTCTTATAGTTCTATACCTTAAAACCAATTTAACCCAAAAATATGAAAATGTATTTTTTAAAAAATATTCAACATTTTCATAAAAGTGATCTTTTATTGCCCAGAAAAAAACAATGATCTAAATTTATATTAATAATATAAAATTCTCTGGAAATGAAAGTAGAATTAGTAATTTTTAAAAAAAATCTCTATGAAGTATGGATATATAAAATATACCTATTTGAAGTATGCAATTGAATTTTAATAAGTTTCAGAGCTGTGCAATTATCAATAAAATCCATTCATAAAACATTTATATTAATTCAGAAGGATCATTTGTGCCCACAGTGTCATTTCTTTACTCCATGCCATGTATAGCATCAACCACAATCTATGTTTGCTTTCAGTGGTTTGCCTTTTCTGGACCTTTTAAAATAAACTGAACATTACAACATGTGGTCTCCTAGTGATTAGCTTCCTTCGCTGATCATAGTATGTTGTAGGCTTATCTGTATTGTAGCATTCATCAGTACCTATATTTTTTATTGGTAAATACAAAAAATGGAATTAAATGAATACATTTCATTTCATCTAATCACCAATCAAGATTTGATTTGTTTCCACTTTTTTGGCTGTTTTAACCACCTTTGGGATATATAATGTTCACCTACTAAAACACTTAATAAATTCTATTGTGATTTTTGCCTTTTAGACAGAAAGTAGCATTTAAGGGGATTATAAAAATATAGAATAAAGCTGGGAGTGGTGGCACACACCTGTAACCCCAGTGACTCAGGAGGTTGAGGCAGGAAGATTGCAATTTCAAGGAGAGCATTAGTATCTTAGTAAGGCAGCAAGCAACTTAGCAAGATCCTGTCTCAAAATTAAAAAAAATAAAAAAACAGCTGGGGAGGTGGCTCAGTGGTTAAGTGTCCTGGGTTCAGTAACTAGTATAAAATACATACATATACATGCATGTGTGTGTAATAAACATTTGAATAGAATGCCCTAGAGAATGGTCATCAATATTAGCTGCATATTAAGTCACCTAAGAAATCATTAACACCTGTAATTTGGGGCCTATCCCTTAAAAATGTTAGTTTAATTTGTGTAAGGTACAATCTGAGAAAAAAATTTATGCAAGTATCCTAGATGATGTGAACAGGCTATTAGGTTTAACAACTATTATTACATAACTACATCTTCTATGTAAATTTTGCTATTTTGCTTTGACTAAATTGGTAAAAAAAAAAACTCTTCAGAATGTAGCTTGGTATACTTCTACTCTCTTTATATATGGGGTAAAGAATGAAAGAATTGTATAAGTTAAAAAATAACCCTTGAGATCAACCAAGGGACAGGGAAATATCCATTTTTCACTCTATTCATGGGCTAGCTTTAAGCTGGGTTAGTGCCTATGTGGCCCTCCTCTGAGGAAGGAAATGATCTATTTCATTTAAATAGATCAAGCTCAAAATAATGCAGTTGAGAGCAAACAGCAATTTATAACTAAATAACTCTACCAATTAATTTTCCTAAAGGAAAATAATGTTTTCAGTGAGAAAAAAATGTTACAATTTATCCCTAATTGGCTCAGAGAAGAAATCTTTGAAATCTCAAATCACTGATCTTCTTATCATTCTGATATCAGTTAAAGGACATCTCCTAGGAGAGGGCTTCTAACTTTCCAGTACAAAGTGGTTGTCGCATTATCCTATCTTAAAAATCCCATGTAAAACATATTTTCATCTGATTTTTTAAAAAATCAATGTATCTGATTATTGAGTTTCTTGGTCTTTGGAAACTAGTCTCCATGAGTGAAGGAGCTTTTTCTGCTTTACCCACCATTATTTTCCTTCAAATAATCAGCTTTATTTAATAAAGTTGAAGCCACACACCCACTATGACTTAGCAACAGATAGCCTAGGGAAAATCTTCAAAATGTGAACCAGGAGATGGCATAGTAATACTCATGGCAGCAACATGTTATACCCCAAAGCTAGAAAAAAACCCCACATTTTTCCATTAAAAAAAAGTAATTAGTAAACAATTTGCAGAGGGGACAGAACACAATTCATTACATAATAAAAATACCACATAAAAGCATACTTTTTAAAGAAAAAAGTCACATGTACAGAATGTATTTCTGTAAATACATAACTACTAACTATTATTAGAGCACACATATATGTTTCCAATTTTTTATAATAATCACGCATTAACAATCTACTTGGAAAAAGTCCAAACCAGTGATTTTGATGGGGTGATTTTAACCCTAAGGATGTTCGGAAGCATCTAGAGATACTCTTGTATTTCCCAGCTGGGGGACTTCAGGGTACAGATCAAGGATGCAGCTAAATATCCTATAATACACAGGACAATCCCACAATAAAAATTGATGTGGCCCAAAATGTCAAAAGTGTTGAAGTTAAAAACTTCTATATATACTGCACATAAGTAACATGTAACTATTTTCCACATACTGGTTTTGTTCACTCCTCCAGGAGGATGGGGGAGGGCCTGGGCTCACACCTGAACAAGGAACTGGTAGATCATGACCAGGCTGACCAGCAAGCTGATGTTGAACAACAGGGAGAAGATGGACAGGATGGAAAGGTTCCTGATGAAAATCAGCAGCACCAGGAAGGTCAGGAAGGTGAGCGTATGGAGTCTGGAGTCCATAGTGTGCACTGAACACGGTCTCATTGTCATGGCAGTTATTGGTGGTCCCACTGGCCACTTCTATCACCTAGGAGGGAGGAAGAAAGAAAAAGGAAAGGTTGCCAGTCACAAAGCTGGTGACTGTCCAGCTGGAAGAGGATCCTGACTAAAAGCTCAATGTGTCAACTAGGCCTTAAAGGTACCTGTGGCTGGCAAGTCCTCCATGGGGGTCTTCATGGTTATTGTCATTAGCAACCCAACTGTCTGAGCTGGATGTGATTTATCTAAGACAGAAAAATGGACAAGACATATTGAGGTTTTCCTACACCCCACAAAATTCTTTAGAAAATGAATGTAATAAGAACTACCCTTTCCCATAGATTTAGGCTTATGTAACTCATTTTGACCTTGGGTGATACTATTTTTGTCTTATTTAAAAATGACAGAGTATTGAGTTAATAATCCCCTTAATGTCACATACTATCCTGTTCATGAAGTCACTTGCACTTATTTTATGGAGTTAAATTTTCTTTTTGATCCTTGGTCACAAGCGCCCTCCTGATGATGCTTCTCAAAGAATATTTTACTGAGCAAGACCATTATCTCTAGAAATGAGTTCTATAGCAGCATCCTACTGTAATTGGCTTATTCATTTTAAGTGTTAGAAACAAATACATTCTAGCTTTCTAATAGCAAAAGTAATGTTATGGGTATCATGTTCATAAATGTCCGTTTAACAGTGAGATTATAGAGTTATAGGTTATGTGCATATTTTATAAAATGTTGCTTACTTGTTCTTCATGTAAATCAATACTAAATTATGGTTCATGAAAATACTTCATTATCCTATATCCTCATAAGCATTTGCAAAAAAGGTAACATTTTAATTTTTGCAACAAAGCTGAAAACTTGTTGGAAAAAAATATGCCTATTATTCAGTGGTGCTAGGGAATAAAAGAATGCCCAGAGTAATGTGCCTATAGGAGTGAAGGAGAGTGAAAGAGAGTGAAGGGGGCAGGGTCATGGTAATCATTAAGATTTTGAGTAAACATATATTCAACTTAAAAGATGAGGTACATTCTACACTGGGTGGGAAGTAAAATGATCTTCAGAGCTCAAACTCTGAACAGTATCTATGTTTCCAGAAGATGGAAAGTACCCTGGGACAAAATTAAAGAGAGTGAGATATTCAGGCTTGACAAGAACTGAATTCCTGAGAAAGGCTGGGTGAGGTGAAGCCCAAGGTTATCTTCTTCCTAGCAATGTGGATGTGATGATAAAGAGTGATAGGAGAGACAAGTCCGGCTGTGAAGATATAGGAGACTATTGCCAGCAGCAGGGGAAATTCAATACCCATTAGGAGTGTATGAATGGATGAGATATTCTCAAACTTTCACCTACATTCCAGCATGCCTGTTATCTAGGTTTCTACCAAACATAAACGGTACTATTTTCCTATGAGACATGCATGATTCTGAGCCTGATCCTCTTTGGTACTGCCATATCCTGACCATTGGAGAGATTGAGTAATGAGTATTTCTGAGACAAAACGAAGAATTTCCTCTATAAATCCATATCATCTATCTTTCTTGTCAAATACTAGTTTGGAAAGTTCAAGTTAAAAGAAGTCTCACTGTATAAAAGGTATCACTTAGATGATGGGCTTTAGCCGTGTGCAGTACTATGAACACTGGCTGGGTCTCTGGACTGTGCTGATGTCATCAATAGGTCATAATATAATGATGAGGCCTTAGTGATAGTTGGTCTCATAATAACCTTGAGGCTGTACTGAGCACTGCTCAGGATAGCAATCTAGTGAACAGATAGCCTCTTCTCCTAGCAATCTAGTGAACAGATAGCCTCTTCTCCTAAAATGTGTTGTTTCTAAAGGTACAGATTTCATTCTTAGTCATCATCAAATATCTTTTTTGTGAGTTTAGCTTTAGAGAAAAAGTTGCCTGATCTGAGTAACCCAACAAGGAGTTCCATCATGAAGGAAAAGCAAAAGAGGAAATATCTGGTAAATCCATTCATCCCTCAGCCTGCAAAGAAGTCAAGGGGTATGCGTTAGCATATTCTTTGGGCCTAAGGTAACCAAGTAGAATTCTACCAAGGGAGAGGAGAGGATTTCTACTTAGTGTCAGGGGAAAGGAGGATAGAGGGAGAAAAAGAGGAACAGAGTCTGAAGCAAAATGGGAGAAAGAAAGGAGTTTTTCTATATAGTTCCTGAGGTCTTTCTGAGGGCCCAGGTTGTCTGAGAATAGACAGAAGATTCACATGATCCAGATCTTGTCTCTGTAGCTTTGGGTCTAGGCCACCTACACAAAGTCATTTTCTGTCACAGACACAGAGGTTGGTCTAGGCTAATTTTAATTTTAAAAACATTTCATTTCATTAGACTTTTCCCTAACTTAATTGGGGAAATAAATGTTATAATTTTTTTGGTAGTGCTTTTTCAGTTTAATGAAGAAACTGGCTCCTAGAACTGAGGGAAATATTGAAAGAAAATCAAACATTATAAAATTGTCTGTAAAGGATGAATGTAAAGTCATATAGAATCTACATATTCAGGAGTGAAACTATTTTAATCAGAATCTGAAGTTGGAAATGTGGGCTCCTCCATGAGCTGTAAAAAAAAAAAAAGATGCACCAAATACAAACACTGTTTAACTATAATGGCTGAATTGAAGAGATAAGATTTAGTGCTTTATGGGAAATGAGGAAGTGGTGGTCAACATGGAGAGTAACAGTAAACAAATCCCTCCTATGAGACAGAACCATTGTTCAGTGGTGCTAGGGGACAGATTGGAGCCATCTACAGCGTTGCATATCATGGTGCATATTTCTGAGGACAATCTGATATATCCAACAAAAAACTCTAAGAATAAGCAGTTATTTCCAGTGAAATTTTGGCACATGTGCATTTCTTGATGTCCCTTTGGAGAGGGCTGGAGAGTGAAATTTTCTTCATTCACCAAGAAAGAGCATATATATTAAAGATGCTATTGATTATAACCTAAGATATGCCAGCACACACACCAATTCATATCCATGTGTATACATATGACACATACATCAAACACATAGTAGACCAGGAAAAGATACATATTTATATCTACATAATTGTGTATTTTTATATTTGGTCAGATTATTTGCTCCTCAATTTCTTTATACCATGACTTCATTAGGGCAGCCCAAACAATAGCAACTTTTATGAGGAATCTCCTTCTTATTTAAGTAATAATTCAGAGCATAGATGCAGATGGAAATGACAGATGTCCTCTGTGCTATGATCCATAATTCATGGATAGGATGGAATAAAACTTTATTATCATGAACAAGGAGCTTTCTAGAAAACCTTGGATTATTAACATTCCAGTCAGCTAGAAAATGCAAGAGCATAGAGAAGTCAAAATGATCATACTACCAAAAGTGTTATACATATGGATCACAATCTGCATCAAAATATCAATGACACACTTCACTGAGCTAGAAAAAACAATTCTAAAATTTATATGAAAAAATGAGAGATCTAAAATAGACAAAGCAATCTTGAGAAAGAAGAGAAATGCTAGAGATCTCACAGAACTGGATCTCAAATTATCCTATAGAATTATAGTAACAAAAACAGCATGGTATTAGCATCAAAACAGGCATGAAGACCACTTGGATAGAATAAAAGACACAGAAAACAACCCACATAAATACAGTCATCTGATATTAGACAAAGGCACCAACAACATATGTTGGAGAAAATACAGTCTTTTTAACAAATGGTAATGGGAAAATGATATATCCACATGCAGAATAAAACTGGACCACTATCTCACCCTACATAAAAGTCAACTCAAAGTGAGTCAAAGGCATAAGAATAGAAACTCTGCAACTGAGAGAAAAAATGTAGGCCTACATATTTGCCCAGATATCAACTTCCTTAGCAAGACTCCTACAGTGCAGTAAAACCCCAAATCACCAAACTGGGATGGCACAAAATTGTTTCTGTACAGCAAAGGAAACAATTAAATATGTGAAGAGAGAACCTAGACAATGGGAGAAGATATTTGCCACCTCCTTTGCCAGGGGATTAATATCCAGAATATATAAAGAACTCAAAAAACGTGGCACTGAAAAAATAACCCAATCAATAAATGGGCAAAAAAATTAAATGCAAATTTTTCAAAAAAAGAAAAACAAATGGCCAACAAATATATGCAAAAGTGTTCAACATCTCTAGCAATCAGTGAAATGAAAATCAAAACTACAGTATGATTTTATCTCACTCTATTCAGAATGGCAATGATCAAGAATACAAAATAATAGATGTTGGTGAGGATGTGGCAAAAAAGGTACACTTGTATATTGTTGGTGAGACTGAAAATTATTAAAACCATGCTAGAAAGCAGTATGGAGATTCCTCAAAAAAATCAAAACAAAACAGCATGGTATTGGCCTCAAAATAGACATGAAGACCAATGGAACAGAATAGAAAGCAGAGAAATAAACCCATGTGCATACAACTGTCTGATACTTGACAAAGATCTTTGATTCAAGACAGCCTTTTAAATAAATGGGTCTGGAAAAATGAGATAGCTATATGTACAGAAATGAAACCAGACCCCTATCTCTAACCTTGTCACAAAAGTCAAATTGAAATGGATCAGAGACTTAGGAAGTAGACAAGAAAACTTGGAGCTGCTAGAATGAAACAGGCTCAATGCTCCATCATATTGGTAGTGACACTGACTTCCATAACAAGAACCCAAAGCATCAGAAATAAAACCAATAATCAATAGATGGGCTGTCATCAAATTAAAAAGCTTTTGTACAACAAAGGAAATAATTGAGTGCATGAAAAGAGAGTCTAGAGAATGGGGAAAAGAATCTTGGTCAGCTACTCCTCTAACAGGAGATTAATATCTATACTATATAAAGAATTCTAAAAACTCAGTGTCAAAAAAAATAACCCAATCCAAAAATGAGCAAAAGAACTAAACAAACTTCTCAAAAGAAGAATCAAAAATGGGCAATACATGAAAAAAATGTTCAACATCTCTAGCAATTAGGGAAATATAAATAAAAAATACACTGAGATCATCTAACTCCAGTCAGAATGACAATGATTAAGAATCCGAACAATATACATAATAGATAAACTATGGAACCAATCTATGTGCCCTCCAACAGGTGAATGGATGAAGAAATTGTGGTTTATATATGCAATGGATTCTTACACAGCCATAAAAAATGACTTTATATGACTATGACATTTTCAAGTAAATGGATGGCCCTGCAGACTATCATGCTAAGTGAAATAAGCCAATTTCCCACTAAAACATAAAGGTCAAATGCTTTTTCTGATATGTGGAAGCTAACACACAGTAGAGGGAGAGGGATCCCTCTACTAGATATCCAGTAGACAATAGAAAGGAGAATAAAGGGAAGGGAGGGGCATAGGAAAAGGAAAGACAGTGGAATGAACCTGAAACAATTTTCCTATGTACTTATATGAATACATCATAATAAATCCCACCAACATAATCATATATAAGAATGGGGTCCTTAATAAGATATATTCCATGTTTCTGTGACTACAGCAAAATGAATTCTACCATCATGTTTAACTAAAAAGAACGAATTTTTAAAAAGAATACAAATAATAAATGCTGGCAAGATTTTGGGGTAAAAAGAACACTTGTACATTGTTGATGGGACTGAAGACTAGTACAACCACTCCGGAAAACAGTGTTGAGATTCCTCAAAAAACTAGGATGAACCCTCCATATGACCCAGCTATCCCATTCCTTGGTATTTTTCCAAAAGAATGAAATGAGCATATTATAGTCACATGACCATCTTAATGTTTATAGCACTATATTTCACAACACCTAAGTTATATAATTGACCAAGATGCCTGTCAAAAGATGAATGGATGAAGAAATTGTGATATAAACACACACAATGGAGTTTTACACCATAAAAAGGAATGAAATTATGGCACTTGCTGATAAATGGATGAAAATGGAGAATATCTTGCTAGGTGAAATAAGTCAGATTCATAAATTCAAAGGTCAAAGGTTTTCTCTCATATCTGGATATCATACAGATATAGGTAAGATCAGTAGGGTTGAAGGAGATTAAGAGGCAGAGTAGAGGCTTAGGTAAGGGGAGGCAATGCAGAATAAATTTTTTAAAATGTTAAAAATTACGTTAGTGAATATACAGGGAATTCTACCTTTACGTATAAGTAAAAACAAGCAATAAAAATAAATAAAAAGCAAAAGAAAGTGTAGCAGAACAGAGGAAGGAGACTAAGGAAGGAGTGGGAGGAAACTGGAAGGAAAAGGGGGAGGAAAAGGGAGGATCATGAACTGAAATCAAATTCCATGCATGTATAATTTTGCCACGATGAACACAACTACTATGGGTAATGGTGATGTTTAATAAAAACATAGGAAGAAAAGAAAAAATAACCAGTGCTTTCAGAAATTAGTAATATCATCCTCAAAGACTGTTGCATATACAGGGAATTTTTATATTTATGTATAAGTAAAAAGAACAAATAAAATAAATAATGAGCAAAAGGAAGTCTAGGAGAACAGAGGAAGGAGAATGAAGAAAGGAGGAAACTGGAAGGAAAAAGAGGAAGGAAAAGGGAGGGATCATGAACTAAAATCAAATTCCATGCATGTATTATTTTGCCAAGATTAACACAACTACTATGGATAATGACAAGGCTCTAATAAAAACATGAGAAGAAAGGAAAAATAATCAATGGTTTCAGAAATGAGTACTATCATCCTTAAAGATTGTTGTCATTTTTTTTTTTTGAATGAATGGAAATACCCTGTAACTCCTACATGGTTGGTCTCTGGATATAAAATGTGCACTAAATGGAACTTTAGAGATGAAAACATTCTTTCAATTCCATTTTACTAAAGCTAGAGAATTCAAAGTTATGGCTCTCAGCTTGTATTTTCAGTCATACCTAAAAGGAAAGAAGAAACAGAACTAAACTGTGTCTAACAGTACCCCAGTAATATCTGGCATGTGAAACTTTAGAAAAAATGTGAACTGTCAAACAACCATCTTTAAGAGGATCCTAAGCCGGGTGCGGTGGCTCACGCTTGTAATCCCAGCACTTAGGGAGGCTGAGACAGGAGAATCGCGAGTTCAAAGCCAGCCTCAGCAACAGCGAGGTGCTAAGCCACTCAGTGAGACCCTGTCTCTACATAAAACACAAAATAGGGCTGGGGATGGGGCTCAGTGGTCGAGTGCCCCTGAGTTCAATCCCCAGTACCAAAAAAAAAAAAAAAAAAAAAAAAGGGGATCCTAAAAGTAAAGACTTATCAGAGATTAGTTAACAATCTAAAACTACAAAACATGTAATTATAGATCCTTCAAACACAATAAACAAAATATTTTAGGTTGTATAAAGTCATATTAATCCACAATTTTGTAGAGATAGTATATAAGTATATTTAAAACTACTGAGGAGTTATGGGGTAGAGAAACAGTGGGGAGGAACATTAAAAAGTAGCACGCACAGCTCCTAGAGAACCCTCGAACAATTCTAAGCTTTATGTAGCCAGCTATCATCTATCCACATTTACATCTACACCTGTCTCTCTCTCTCCATGTATGTTTATATTTATGTATCTATATACACATACATATCTGTCAATATAAATGATTTTTCATAAAAGATATACTTCACATCCTTCATATGCACAATTTTTTCAAGAGGAAATTGACATAATAATAATATCCAACTTTTATTGATTGCATATCATAGTTTAGGTATGGTCCCACTTCTAATGTTCTGTTATACTTTCCAAAAAAATCGGATACAAGCTTCCAATTACAGTGATATCTACCACACACACAAAGATTATAATGGCTTTTTACTTTTTTTTTTTTGTACTGGGGATTGAACTCAGGGGCACTCGACCACTGAGCCCCATCCCCAGCCCTATTTTGTGTTTTATGTAGAGACAGGGTCTCACTGAGTTGCTTAGCACCTCGCCCTTGCTGAGGCTGGCTTTGAACTCGCGATTCTCCTGTCTCAGCCTCCCAAAATGCTGGGATTACAGGCGTGCGCCACCGCGTCTGGCTAATGGCTTTTTACTTTTACTTTGGAACTTTGAATGGGAATGCACCTTCTTAAGTGATTTCATAAGTGTGAGGGTAATTTTGAAGATTGGTAACAATGCCTGAAACAGAATTTTTAAAAATTTTTTTATTATTTATTTTTGTAAATGCATTTCAAATCATAGTACATATACAGAGCTCAATTTTCTCACTCTCTGGTTGCAAACAAGATAGAATCACATCATTTGGGTCTTCATACATGAACCTAGGGTAGTAATGTACATCTTATTCCACCATTTCTGCTACTCCGAGTCCCTCACCCCTCCCCCATCTCCTCCCATCCCATCCAAAGTTCCTCAGTTTCTGCCATGCTCCCTACCCACACCTCCCTTATGTATCAGCATCCACTAATCAGAGAGAACATTCGGCCTTTGGTTTTTGGGGATTGGCTTATTTCACTTAGCATGACATTCTCCAATTCCATTCATTTACCTGCAAATGCCATATTTTATTCTCTTTTATTGCTGAGTAATATTCCATTGTGTATATATACCACAGTTTCTTTTTTTTTTTTAGAAAACAATTTTTTTTTAGTTGTAGATGCACATAGTATCTTTATTTTATTTATTTTTATGTGGTGCTTAGGATCGAACCCAGTGCCTCACGCATGCGAGGCAAGCGCTCTACCACTGAGCCACAATCCCAGCCCCTATACCACAGTTTCTTTATCCACTCATCTATTGAAGGGCATCTAGGTTGCTTCCACAGTTTAGTAATTGTGAATTGTGCTGCTATAGACATCGAAGTGGCTGCATTACTGTAGTATGCTGTTTTAAGTCTTTAGGGTATAGGCTGAGGAGTGGGATAGCTGGGTCAAATGGTGGTTCCATTTCAAGTTTTTAAAGGAATCTCCATACTGCTTTTCAGACAGGTTGCACCAATTTGCAGTCCCACCAGCAATGTTTGAGTGTGCCTTTTTCTCCACATCCTTGCCAGCAATTATTGTTGCTTGTATTTTGGATAGCTGCCATTCTGACTGGAGTGAGATGAAATCTTAGAGTAGTTCTGATTTGCATTTCTCTAATTGTTAGAGATGTTAAACATTTCTTTATATATTTGTTTATTAATTGTATACCTTCTTCTGAGAAGTTTCTATTCACCTCCTTAGCCCATTTATTTATTGTTTTTTGTTGTTGTTGTTAAGTTTTTTGAGCTCTTTATATATCCTGGAGATCAATGCTCTATCTGATGTGTGTGTGGCAAAAATTTGCTCCCAGAATGTAGGCTGTCTGGTCACCTCATTGATTGTTTCTTTTGCTGAGAAGAAGCTTTTTAGTTTGATTCCATCCCATTTGTTGATTCTTGATTTTACTTCTTGTGATATAGGAGTCTTGTTAAGGAAGTAAGGTTCTAATCTGACATGATAAAGATTTGGGTCTATTTTTTCTTCTATTAGGCATTGGGTCTCTGGTAATTCCCAGGTACTTGATCCACTTATTCACTTTGGGCAGGTCATATTTCTCTAAAAATTTGTCAGTGTCTTCAGGGTTTTCTATTTTACTAGAGTATAGATTTTCAAAATAGTTTCTAACTATCCTCTGTATTTCAGGGTCTGTTGTGACATTTCCTTTTTCATCACAAATTTTAGTAATTTGGATTTTCTCTCTCTTTTTCATTTGGGTGGCTAAGGGTTTGTCAATTTTATTTATTTTTTCAAAGAACCAGCTTTATGTTTTGTCAATTTTTTGAATTGTTTCCTTTGTTTCAATTTCATTGAGTTCAGCCCTGATTTTAATTATTTCCTGTATTCTACTTCTTTTGGTGTTAGTTTTTTCCTCTTTTTCTAGGGCTTTGAGATGTAGTGTCAAGTCATTGACTTGTTGACTTTTATTTCTTTGAATATATAAGCTTAATGCAATGAACTTTCCTATTAACACTGACTTCATAGTGTCCCAGAGATTTTGATATGTTATGCCAGAGTTCTCATTTACCTCTAAGAATTTTTTTATATACTCCCTGATGTCTTCTGTTACCCATGCATCATTCAATACCATATTATTGAGTCTCCAGGTGTTGGAGTAGCTTCTTTTTTTTTTAAAGGGTCATTAATTTCTAATTTCATTCCATTATGGTCAGATAGAATGCTGGGTAGTATCTCTATTTTTTTTGTATTTGCTAAGACTAGCTTTGTGGCATAGCATATGATCTATTTTGGAGAAGGATCCATGTGCTGCTCAGAAAAAGGTGAATTTGATTGTCGAAGGATAGAATATTCCATAAGTCTAGATTATTGATTGTTCTATTGAGTTTTGTAGATTCTTTGTTTAATTTTTGTTTGGAAGATCTGCCCAGTGGTGAGAGAGGTGTGTTAAAGTTACCCAGTACTATTGTGTTGTGGTCTATTTGATTCTTGAAGTTGAGATTGTTTGGGGCATAGATATTTGAGATTGTTATGTCTTATTGATGTATGATTACCTTAAGCAGTATGAAATGACTTTCTTTATCCATTTTCACTAACTTTGGTTTGAAGTCCACTTTATTTGATATGAGAATGGAAACTCTTGCTTGTTTATGCAGTCCATGTGAGCAATACATTTTTTTACATTATTTCATCTTCAATCTGTGAGTGTGTCTTTCTATGAGATGAGTCTCTTGGAGGCAGCATATTGTTGGGTTTGTTTTTAAATCCAATCTGCCAGTCTATGTCTTTTAATTGCTGAGTTTAGGCCATTGACATTCAGTGTTATTATTGCAACATGGTTTGTATTCCCAGACATTTTGGTTTATTTTTTAACTTGGCTGGGTTTCTCATTTGATTGGCCTTTCCTTTAGTGTAGTTTCTCCCTTTGCAGGTTTTCATTGTTGTTTTTCATTTTCTCCTCATGGAATATTTCGCCAAGAATGTTCTGTAGTGCAGGCTTTCTTACTGTGAATTCTTTCAATTTTTGTTTATCTTGGAAGGTTTTTATTTCATCATCAAATAAAACAATTTTGCTGGATATAAGATTCTTGGTTGGCATCCATTTTCTTTCAAAGCTTGGTATATGTTGTTCCAAGCTCTCCTAGTGTTAAGGGTCTGGGTTGAGAAGTCTGCAGAGAATCTAATTGGTTTCCCCCTATATGTAACCTGATTCCTTTCTCTTGTGGCTTTTAAGATTTTCTCCTTATTCTGAATGCTAGGCATTTTCATTATGATGTGCCTTGGTGTAGATCTGTTGTGATTTTTACATTTGGTGTCCTGTAAGCCTCTTGTATTTGATCCAATTCATTCTTCATGTTTGGAAAATTTTCTGATATTATTTCATTGAATAGATTGCTCATTCCTTTGGTTTGAAATTCTATGCCTTCTTCTATCTCAATAATTCTTAAATTTTGTCTTTTCATGTTATCCCATATTTCTTGGATGTTCTGTTCATGGTTTCTTACCATCTTCACTGTGTGGTCAACTCTATTTTCAAGATTAAATATTTTGTCTACATTGTTTGAGGTTCTGTCTTCCAAGTGATCTAATCTGTTGGTGATGTTTTCTATTGAATTTTAAATTTGGTTTATTGTTTCTTTCATTTTGAGGATTTCTGTTTGGTTCTTTTTCAGAATCTCTATCTCCTTATTGAAGTAATCTTTTGCTTTCTGTATTTGCCTATGTAGCTCTTTATTAAAATGATCTTTTGCTGCCTGGGTTGGCTCTCATATCATTCTTTAATTCACAGAACATTTGAATTATGTACATCCTGAACTTCTTCTCTGACATTTCTTCTGCTATGCTGACCATAGATTCTAATAATGTAGTATCTTGGTTTGTTTGAGGCACTTTCTTCTCTTGTTTTTCATGTTGTTTTTGTGTCTTCCTTTCTAGCAGTGCAGATTTGAGATGTTACATTTTTTTCCCCATAGGCTTATAGGTTCCATACAGGGTTCCAATACCTCTCCTTTAAGGGAGTGACCAATATTGACAGATCTCAATACAAACAATATTTACATTCAAACCCAGTAGCTCCTAATAACTCCTAAATACATTTATGTCTTAGTCACAATATACAGAAATTATGAGTTCGATTAGCATCTACTATATAAACAATAGGTTTGCACAAGGGTCTACAGTTTCCACTGGTGGGCTAGAGATAACCAGGGGTGGGGTGTAAGATGAGATGTTAGAGAGGAAGTTGGCTATTAGTAGAAAAGAAAGAGATTTGGGGAAGACCAGTAAGTAGGGAGAAAATATAGTAAAATTAATGAGGAGACATAAAAATTAAGAAATATAAAACATGTACAGGTGGAAGTTATGAGACTATGTAATACAACTGTAGTATACTAATCAGATATCCTGGTCCACAGTAGTCTAATGCATAAAAAATAATTGGTTTCACAAATGTTGGGGATGTGAGGGTGGGGAAAGAGTGAGCCAGAGAGAAAAGAAGAAAGAAAGGAAGAAAAGAGAAAAAAAGAAAAAAGAGATAATAGAGGGAAAAATAAAAAGTATCAATGTAAATAAAAAGGCTTACTTCCCTTCTCTTCCAGTAGGTGGAGTTGTCTATTGCTTACTGGTATCTCAGCTCAGGTCCAAGATGGCAATGAAGGTGTCTGCTTCAGACATAGGTTGGAGGGCTTTGCCAGGTGGTGGTGTTGGGTGATGTGTTTAGAGACGCAGCTCTGTGGTGTACTGTGCAGAAGTAGAAGTTTGTCTCCAGATCCTGTCCTGTGTCCCCAGGTGTAGGCAAACAGAGGAGTTCCACCCTGGTGGATGGAGGTCCACACAAGAGCAGCAGCCAGGGGTCCTGTGTGGGAGCCAGGGTCCCACATGGAAGCAATGGCTATAGGTCCTACATGAGTGGGCGACCTGAGGTCCTGTGTGGTGTGTGAGTACTGGAGCTGGGGATCCAATGCAGGAGTGGGTCTTGCATGGGCTATTGGCTAGGGTCCGGCTGGGGTGTGAGGCTGGGGTCCTGTGCAAACATTGGGGCCTGGCGACCCGTGCGGGCATGCAAGTGGAATTCCTGCATGGAGGCAGCTGTCAGGGGTCCTTTAATAACTCGCTGAGAAACAGTGTTTCCACTACTTTAAACCCCGGTCCTGGAGAGACTAGGAAAAGTGTCTGTCTTGGCCACCATTTTGGATCCTCTCCCAAATGTTGCCTTTTGAAGATGAAGAACATGAACTACAGCTGGGATTACAGGCAGCTGTGGAATCTGGAAAAAAAATGTACAGGGAAAGATCTGCCAGTAGAGTTTCCAGTCAGGAGCAGCCCTGTGGACATGCTGAGGCCTGAATTCCAGGGAGCGCTTTTGACCTCAGAACAAATTTGTATTTTAGTCCATAAAATTGTAGGAAACAAATATGGTAAAAATAAACTTTTTTCATTAGATTTAGGCCTATGCGAGTCACTTTGACCTTGGGTGAGATTATGTTTTGTCCTGTTTTTTAAAATTATAGAAAATTGAGTTAGTAATACTCTTAGTACATACTAGACTGTTCATGAAGGCATTTGTGCTTATTTCATGGAGTTATATTTTCTTTTGATCCCTGATCACCAGTCCCTTCCTGATGCTCAAGAAGAATTACTCAGCGTGACCTTGATCTTTAGAAGTGAATTCCAGAGCAGTCATCCACCATTATTTGCTTATTCATTCTTTTGTGTTAGAAAATAAAAACTCCAACTCCCCAAAAGCAAAAGTCATGTTACAAATATTATCCTTGTCCCTTTTCAAAGTAAGATTGTAGAGTGGTAGGTTACGTATTTTATTTTATAAAACATTGGGTAATATTTATCTAGTGCAGCTTACATAGATCAATATTTCATTTAGTTCATGAAGATTCCTCATTCCCTTATATCTAGATCATATTTGGTATAGTTTGGCCTCTAAGTTTTACCAATTTGATACATGAAAAATAGTATCTTTTAAATTTTTATTTCTTTAAAAAGCTTACAAAGTTGAATATTTGTTGATAAATATGCTTGTTAGTTAGTGTTGAATAAGAGAATACCCAGAAAGATGGGATTATTATAGGTAAAGGATATGGACGGAGACTGGGTCATGCTAATTATTAAGATTTTAAAATAAACACATATTCAATTTAAAAGATTAAGTGCAATGTACACTGCATGGTGGTCAAATAAAGCTCCCTGAAAACTTGAACTCTGTTTGGGATCTAAATGTTCCAGAAGACAGACTGGACTCTGGCACAAAATCCAGGAAAGTAAGACCTTTGGGCTTGACCAAGAACTGAATTCCTGAGTAAGTCTAAGTGTCATGAAGCTCAGGGTTACCATCTACCTAGCAATGTGGATGTGATGAGAAAGAGTGGCAGAAGGGACAAGTCTGGCTGTGAAGATACAGGAGACTGCTGCTAGGATCAAGGGAAGTTCAATAACTGCTGGGGGTGTATGGATGGATGAGATGTTTTCAAACCCACACCTACATTCCAGCATGCCTCTTACCGAGGTTTCTACATAATAAAAACAGTACTAGTGAAATAAAGTCTTTGCCTTTTCTATGAGTCAAGTATGATTCTGAGCCTGCCATATCCTCACCTCTTCTCCTATGGTACATAATGTGGTGTCCCAAGACACATAGAAGAATTTCCTTTGTGTAAACCTTAACACCTCTCTAATTTTGGTATTGAGGGCAAAGTTGGAAAGTTCAAGTTAATAATAGAATTTACACTATATAAATGGTGTCTTCTTAGATGATGGGCTTTAGCAATTTTATAGGACTGTGAACACTGCCTGGGTTCCTCAACTGTGCTGATGTCATCAATAGGTCATAATACACTGGGGCCACCTTAGTGATAGCTGTTCTCACAACAATCCTGATGCTGTACTGAGCACTGCTCAAGACAGTGGTTTGGAAAAAAGTCTCTCTTAATTTGTTGTTTTTGTAGGTATAGATTTCATCCTAAATTATCATCAACTAACTCCTTCAGAGTTGAACTTCAGAAAGAAATTATCCTGGTATAGTAACATTCTTAAAAGTTGTACCTTGAAGAGAACGCAGAAGAGGATATATCTAGAAAACACCTTCCCCACTCAGCTATCAAAGGGTACGTATAGAATTGGTTTTGGGCATAAAGTAGCCAAGAACTGCCTTCTAAAAAGAGAAGAGAGCATTTCTAATTTGAGAGGGATGATGTGAGAAGAGAGGGAGAAAGCTCAAGTGACTGAAGAAGGAACAAAGCGATGTTTTTCTGTATAATATCTGAGAAAAGAAAATGAGAAAAAAATTAAAATGTGTCAGGAACAGCAGGGTCCTTGAAGCAGATCAAGCTGTATAAATCCAAATTGTGAACAGAAAACCCTGCCAGGCACTGCAGGGGAGCCCACATTTTGGGGAGCCCACAGTTGACCAGTCACCCCATGAAATCCATGGTGCATCTCCCCACCTCCAGACAGAGCACCCTGCAGTGGGTTCTCACAGGAATTCAGCTAAAGAGAGAGCAGATGGCAAAGTACAAGATGAATGCAGTTCATGTCACTCAGTGCTACTGAAGATATAAAAAATAAAATACTGTCATGAAAGAATTTTAAAAATAATCAGTGGTTCCAGAAATGCTTAATATCCTAGAAAATTTATTTTGTTTCATTTCATGAACGAAAATACCTTATAAGTCATATATGGTTGGTTTCTGGGCCTCAAATGTACAACATATAGGAGACTTCAGAGATAAAAACGTTCTGTCTTTCAACTGCAATTTAATAAAGTTCATGAATTCAAAGGTATGCTCTTTGCATTGGAAATAGAGATGCACAGATATCAGAGAAACTAGAGATTTTGATGATATATTTTAAACCTAGGATGCAGTATAATTGATTGACAAGGACCAAAATGGTGCAAGAAAAAACACCCGGGCACTCAGAATGTGCTCGTAAGTTAGGAATCTTCCAAGACAGGCTCTGAGTGTGATGAGTAGAGATGATGTGTGGGCAGAAGACACTGTATTCTGAGAAGGGTGTCACAACTGAGTACTAAGTACTGTTATTGCACAGCAGATGTGCACACTCATGCAATTTCACACAGACACACATAGGTAAATACTCATCGCAATCCCTTTTAAATAGCAGATGTGAAAATAAAATGATAACTTAAATATAGCAATCCTGTAGACTTAAATTCTTTATTACCTTTAAGTATCTTTGCACATTTTCTAAATAAGTTCTTTTATCTTGAAGATGGAGTCTATATTACTTAAAATGATAGTATTTTAAGGGTGATAAGACGCAGGTAAAATGGCTGGAGCGTGTCGCATAAATGATACTCAATGAAAAATTTTCACTCATTTTTAATTTTAACCCATGAGTTGGATATATTACAGAGTTTTTAATGTATTTACTTCAGAAACTGTAATTATTACTTAGTACTTTATTGCATCATTTGGCTTTTTAAAAATTTATCATCTTTGAATCAATTACAACATTGTTTCTTTCCTGCCCTGACTTGATATAAATTTACATACCAAATATTAAATTATAAGATCATGCTACTTCTTTCTGATTCCCATTTGTTTATTCTGATATAAACTTATTCAGCATGTCTATATTACACAATGCTTTTCCCTATTCATTTCTTTGCAGTAATGTGTCTTGGAGTTCTGGTTGATTTCATCTGGTTGCCCAAGTTTTGTAGCATGAAAAATATTTTTGTGACTGCCCTTCCATTCCTTTGGTTAAAGTTTAATTTCCGACTCTAGTTTTGTTTATTTCATGCTGCTTTGCTCTATTCAATATGTTTATACAGTTTCTGTGTCATTTATTCTCTATGGTTTTGCTCCATGTTGGGTTCCTACTCTCATAGCACTGTATTTTACCACAGATGAATTCTCTTTGACACACTCTGATTTTATTTGGCTGTAGTAGGGATGAAGAATGAGTCCTCTCCTTCAGTCAATGTCACAATTCCCTGACAGCTACAAATATGTGACCTTGTATGGCAAAAGAGATTTTGCAGATGAGAGTAAGACAATGATTTTAAATGGGAAGATTTTCCTGCATCATCTAGATACAAAGTCATCACAATGGCCTTTATGAGAGGCAGCTAAGAGGGTACTGGTCAGAGAAAAATGTGACCATGGAAGCAGATGTTGGACTGATGACTGTTGAAGATGAAGACCATGAACAACAGCAAAGAGCTTGCAGCCAGCTCTGGAAAATTAAAAATAAATAAATAAATAGGGCTGGGGTTGTGGCTCAGTGGAAGAGCACTTGCTTAGCATGTGGGAGGCACTGGGTTTGATTTTCAGCACCATAAATAACTAACTAAAATAAAGGTTGACATAAATAAATAAATAAATAAATAAATAAATAAATAAATAAATAATAAATGAAAGCTCCTCCAGTGCAGCTTCCAGACAGAAGCAGGCCTGCAGACACACTGAGTTAGACCTGAAACTGAGTGTATTTTAACCTCCAGAAGTTCAACATAATAAATTAGTATTTTAAGTCATAAATTCCTGGTAATTGTCTGTGGAAGCAGCAGGAATCCAGTCTGATTAGAATAACCCTTTCCCTTAGATCTAGACCTAATAAGTATCATTAAGACTTTGAGATTATTTTTCTGTTCTGTTTTAAAATTATGAACCATTCAGCTAACAGACCCTTAGTGTCACACCCCAGCCTGGTCATGAGCCACTTGTGCTCATTTCATGGAGTTATTTTCTTTTTGAAACCTGATGACCAGTCCCCTCCTGATGCTCCTTTCCAGGGAATATATTACTCAGTTTGACCTGTGTCCTTGGAAATTAATTCTAGAGCAATCTCCTACCATAATTTATTCTTCATTTTGATTTAGAAACTCTGAATTCCAACTCCTCAAAAGCAGAAGTCATGATATTGATTTGATCCTTGTTAATATGTCCTCTTAAAAAGTGAAATCATAGTTGTAAGTTGTGTGCATATTTTATGAAATGTTGCCTAAGGGTTATCCAATAAAACTACATAAAGCCAATTTGGGAGGCTGAGACAGGAGAATCACAAGTTCAAAGCTAGCCTCAGCAATGGCGAGGCACTAAGCAACTCAGTGAGACCCTGTCTCTACACAAAATACAAACCAGGGCTGAGGATGTGGTTAAGTGGTTGAGTACCCCTGAGTTCAATCCCAGGTAACAAAATCCCCTCCCCCACAAAAAACAAACCAAAAACTACATAAAGCAATACATTCAGTCCATGAAGTCTCCTCATTCCTTTATATATATATATATAAAATTTGGTATAGTTTGATCCTCTACTTTTTATCAATTTGAAACATGCAAGATAGTATGTTTTTAAATTTTTATTCTTTATTTATAATTATTTTTATATTTATTTTTCCATATTTTATTGGTATATTATATTTGTCATAATGGTGGGATTTATCGTTACATATTCATATACACACAATATAACAATTTAATTTGGCCAATATCATTCCTCAATATTTCCCTTTCCTCTTCTCTCCTCCCTACCCTGGTCTCTTTCCTTTACTGAGGTCTCTGATTTTCATGAGATCTCCTTTGCTTTCTCTATGAGACAAGCATGGCTGTGAGCCTGACTCTCTCTTGTACTGCCATATCTTCAAAACTGAGAAGACTGAGGAATGCTGTGCCCCTAGACAAACAAAAGAATTTCCTTTGTGTTATCCATATTGTCTCTCCAATTTTGGTAGCAAGTATGAAAGTTCAAGTTAATAATAGAATTTCCTCTGTATAAAAGTTACCACCCTAGGTGATGGGCTTTAGCAGTTCTGCAGTACTATGAACACTGCCTGGACTGTGCTGATGTCATCAATAGGTCATAATACACTGCAAAGACCTTAGGATAGCTGGTCTTATAACAACCCTGATGCTGTAGTGAGCACTGATAGGACAGCAATTTGGTGAACAGACAGCCTCTCTCTAATTTCTGTGTTGTTTGTGAAGTTAAAGATTTAATTCTTAGTCATCCTCTACTAACTTTGTGAGAGTTGAGCTTCAGAGAGAAAGTTTGTTGTTTCAAGTCATGCCTCGTGGGTCTGACTGATGATTTGGGACCCCATGGGATGAACATACCAAGGGGGTCCTCAGGAAGGACGGAATGGGGTCTTGCGGGGTGAGGTTTGGGGGTGATGGTCCGCAGAGTCACTTCACCCAGACTCCGGGGGTTGGTAAGACTGCTCCACCAGAGCGAGATGCAGAGCCCGTTTATTTCAGGAAGTGCAACAGTTTATATATGGTCCTTGGATCAATCATGGCCTCAAAGTGACAAACAATGGCAGTGCAAGCAGTGCAATCAGCATAGAATGGGAAAAGAGGGAAGGGAGGGCTTGAAGGTTGGAGAGTGCTCCTACAAAAGTTACCTGTTCTGAGTAACCCTCCAAAGAGTTGCACCATGAAGAGAAGGTAAAAGAGGAAAATCTGAAAGCTTAATCATCCCTCAGCCTGCTAAGAAGTTGAGGGGTATGTGTTAGCATATTCTCCAGGACCAAGATAATCACGAATTTCCTTCTAAAAAGGGAGATGTGCAGAGAAGGGGAAGAGAGAGAGAAAAAATAAAAGAGCAAGAGAAGTGACTGAAGGAGGGAAGAAAGAAGAAAGGAGTGCTTTTCTGTATAGTTCCTGAGATCTTCAGGAATGCCCAGGTGAGGAGTGAGGAGAAGATTCAGATGATCCAGGTCTTGTATATATGGCTTGGGATCCAGGCCACCCACACAAAGGCACTGTGTGCCTGTAACAGACATAGTGGTTGGTCCAGATTACTTTTCCTTAAAAAAAAAGAAAATCGCATTTCCTTTCATTAGACTTCTACTGAAGGCAATTGGATAAATAAATGATGTGATAAATTTTCTAATAGTACTTTTCCTTTTAATGAAGATAAAAGTGGCTACCCTAAATGAGGGAATCATTGAAGGAACCCTGTGGGTTGAACCCGGACACAGACTTAGAACAGCCCTCAAGAAATGGGCAGGGCTGTCTCACCTCAAAGTGTATACTGTACTATGCCCAATGCTCAGGGTGGACACCAGCAGTCAGCAGGAGCTGAGAGACAGGGACCTGAATTCTTACCTAGATCTCTGTTCATGGAAACCACCAGTGTGCTAACTACCTGCAGTGGTTTAAGTTTCAATATGGTGTGTATGCATGTCTATAGGAGGTGGCCTCACTCTCTTAACAATTTATGTTCACTGGAATGTCTTATGTACGCACCTGAGAGATATAATTATTATGTGAAGTTATTACGAAGTGAAATTATTTACCCTTCTTTTTTTGATCATGGAAATAGTCAATCATATATTCCCCATAAAAAAAATAGGACAAGAGCTCTTTATATTGTTAAGGAAATAGTCCAACAGGGGAATCAATATCTGCCACCCATCTGATTTACAATAAGAAAAAACCAGTATATGCTCACTGACCACATAGTTAATCTTAATTCATCATGTAATTTTCTTAGTACTGATTTTCAGGGCCTACTGGTTTTCTAGAAACCACATCAGTAGGTGGCTGGGTTACTGTTTGAAAATGAGGCAATGTTTGTGTGCCATGGAAGTCAACAACTTTTGGAAGAAGCAACTTGGCAATATAAAAATTCAAAAGAGCATGCTTCCTGGGCATGATGGTGCCTGCCTATAATACCAGTGTCTTGGAGGATGAGGCAGGAGAATAGCAAGTTCAAGTTCAGCCTGGGCAACTTAGCAAGAGTCTGTCTCAAAATAAAAAATAAAACGATCTGGGGATGTAGCTCAGTTGTCTGGCATCCCTAAATTTAATCCCCAGTAACACAAGAAAAAAAAGTACTATCTAACCCAAAATGGCAATAGTGTTGAAGTTAAAACTTCTAAATATACCTCACATAAGTAACATGTAACTATTTAGGTTCTGCTGACTGGTTTTATTTACTTCTCTAAGATGATGGGGGAGGGCCTGGGCTCACACTTGAGCAATGAACTGGTAGATCATGGCCAGGCTGACCAGCATGCTGATGTTGGCCAACAGGGAGAAGATGGACAGGATTCGGATGAAGACCAGTAGCACTTAACAGGAAGGAGCTGGAGGTGACCATGTAGAGTTTAGAGTCCATGGTGGTGTCAGAATCACTGTCTTGTTGTGGCAGTTGTTGGTGGTCCCCTTGACCACTTCTATCACCAAGAGGAGGGGAAGAAAGAGAAAGGAAAAGGTCTCCAATGACAAAGCTGGTGACTGTCCTGCTGGAAGAGGCTGCTGACCAGGCCTTAGAGACACCTGTGCTAGTGAGCCCTCCTTCAGGTCTTCATGGTTATTTTTGTTAGCAGCCCACCTGTCTGAGCTGTGTTTGATCTAAGACAGAAGAATGGACAGGACATCTGGAAGTTTCATTATACCCTAGGTCTTCAACTGAGATCAAACAAAAGGCACTGAACACAAAATGTTAAAACCTCAATTCTTTTGTTGATAAAAATTAGCTTGGAAGCAATCCTGAATAGAAATTGCACTCATTTGTGATAATACTCTCTCTTTTCACCTACCTATTTAAATTTGTCAGGCAGAAACAAAATAGACACAGCAGAATCCCAGGTGAGTATCAGAAAGAGGTCCACAATGTGCCTGAAGATGGGAAGGAGGGCATATAAAGGTTATCATAATACAAATGCAAGACTTCCAGAGAGACAAATGCTTTGATGGTGCTTTTTTCTAAGTTATCACAGACCCTCCCTAGCAGATAATAAGTACAAAAATGTCAGTCTAGGGCTTTGGGAGGTGACAGACACTATCTGTGTGTTTTCTGAGGTCCCCTTCCTGGTTTCTCTGGGATGCTGCAAGAGGTCAAGGAATCACCAGAGGACAGCACAGACACTGTGACCCCTGCTCAGCCCCTTGGACTCCTCTGTACCTAGTACATGGGAGGCCCTTGACATAAAAGGCCAGGAAGTGGACCCCTTAACAGTCTTTCCCTAAAACTTGGACCCAAGAGACAACCTAGTCTCATGCAAAGATGCAGAAATAAATGCACCGAACCAATTATTGGTGGAAACACTGTTGTACAACAGCTGGTCACAACTTAAAGGGCCATCAAAAGGAAATTGACTACAGTATAAACTTCTTATGTAACACTGTACTGCAGTTAGAATATTACTTCCATATGCACTGACAGAGAACAACATCTAAGTGATTTAATGGTGAAAAGCAAGTTTCTGAACCGCATACACAGTACAGTCCATTTGTACACACACAAAAATTTTAAGAATGTGTATATGTTTGTACATATAAGGAAAATTTCAAGTGGATATCCATACAAATGTGATCTGTATATAATTTTGCTTTTCACTTTATATCCTTCTGTCTTGTTTAAAAAATCCTTTTACTACAAGCACACATTTTATTAGAAGGAAGTAGGGAATATAGAACAGGTGGGAAGAAAGGGAGAGTAGGAGGAAGGCAAAATGTCAACACAGAGGTCAAAACAGCAGCAATATGGAAAACAGTCCTAGTTCCATATATCTAGGAAGTGGCAAGACCCCAGAGTGCTCATATCTCTCTCTCTCTCTCTCTCTGTCTCTCACACACACACACACACACACACGCACACACAAACTTGTCTACCTACCCGATCCTCAGGTTCAATGTCTAGTGTTGACAGAATGAAAGGAAAGAGAAAGGAAGGGCAGATAGGGTGGCACAGAGGCCCAGAGTTTCTGGGAGGGACATTTGGAGATGATCAGGGGCTGCTTCAGGAACTGTGAAAGTGAGAAAGTCCCAGGTCCTCTCCACATCCCCAACACTGGATTCTCCTGTCAGCAGCCCAGGTCGCCTTCCTTCCACTGGCGCTCCAGAGGCTGGGAAGAGAGCCAGAGCTGAGGCTCCCCACAATGTCCTCCTTGACCTGGGCCAGGACCCAGAACCTTGTTCCTTTTACCCCTACTTAGGGAGGTTGCTAGGCAAGGAGCAGCCTTGCTGAAAATTCTTAAGGGGTTGATGTGGAGATGCAGCATCCATGCGCCTGTCTGGTTCCCCATGTCTTCCCCTGCTGACACACCCCTAGTGAACCCCTTCCTCCCACACCACACACACACATACAGAGACAGGCTAGCAGTCACCCTCCCACCATCCAAGGTCCATCCATTAAAATACTAGTTGATTTTCTTCCCGATTGAAAATAGAAAGTACAACAACTCTTCTCAGGAGTCTCCAAAACAAGCAGAGTCCACCTGCAAGTGTCTTTCTGTAGTTTCCCAGGAGCTGGGAAATCTGGAGGTTTCAGGAAGCCCTAGGGGACCAAGAGTGGCGAACTCCCTCCTAAGCCTCACACCTCAAGTTCTTTAACCCAGTCCTTTGGGTTGCGAGGGGTCTAATTCCAAATTTTCTGGGATGATCTGATCATTTTTCTTATTTTGGTTTGGAGGCTGCTGGCACTGCTCAGAAGATAAGGATGCTCCCCTTGGACTTGGATGACACTCTTTTGGGGGCGGGTTATGGCGTGCAGGGGGCGGGGCTGAGGCTGCTGGGCACCCTGGACTCTGGCGCTGCTACCGCTGAGTCTCCACGTCTTGGGGGCTCCCAGCACAGCAGTGGATGGCTAGGTTCTTTTTGCTGTTGTGGCTCCGAGGATTGAACCCAGGAGCGCTCAACCACTAACCCATATCCCCAGCCCCTTTTATACTTTATTTAGAGACAAGGTCTTGCTGAGTTGCTTAGGGCCTTGCTGAGTTGCTCAGGCTGGCTTTGAACTCACGATCCTCCTGTCTCAGCCTCCCGAGCTGCTGGGATTATAGGCGTGCGCCACCATGCTCAGCTCTGCTTTGTTTTATTCACTATATTTATATTGGCTGTGTCAATTCTTTCTAACTTTTTGCTTAATTTTGGTTTTCTATTCTCACACTGCTATATTTTATAATAGGTGAATTCTCTCTGAATCCCTGTGATTTTATTTTGGTAAAGGATGAAGAAGAACCCTCTCCTTCGATCCTCCCCAAATCAACCTCCTAATTCCTGGAATCTATCAATATGTTTCTTTGCATGGCCAAAGAGACTTTGCAGATGAGAGGAAGTCAAGCATTTTGAATACAAAGATGATTTTGGATCTCCTGGGTACAGCCAAAATAATCACAGTGGTGCTTTGGAGGGACAGTTAAGGGAACCAGTATGAGTGGAGATTTATCCATGGAAGTGGTGTCAATTTCATGCCTTTTGAAGATGAAGACCATGAACAACAGCTAAGTTATAAGAAGCTCTGGAACCCTGGGAGAATAAATGGGAAAGATCCCCAAGTAGAGCCTCTATCCAGGAGCAGCACTACTGACATCTTGATTTTAGGCCCTGGTACCCTTTTAATGGACTTTTCAGATTATTTTTTGTCCTATTTAAAAATTGTAGATTATTGAATTAATAATACTCTTAGTATTACATACTATCCTGTTCATGAAGCTACTTGTGTTTATTTCATGGGGTTATATTTTCTTTTTGATCCCTGTTCACCAGTCTCCTCCGGGTGCTTCTTCCCAGGGAATATTTTATTTCATCTGCATCCTTGGAAATTAATTCTATAGCAACCTCCCACCATTATGTGCTTATTCAATGTTTTGAGTTAGAGACTAACAATTCCAGCTACCCCAAAGCAGAAGTCATGTTATGGATATCATCCTTGTAAATGTCCCTTTTCGAAGTGAGATCATAGAGTTGTAGGTTGTGTGTTTTTTGTGAGATGTTGTATAACTATTCTCCAATACAGCTACATACGCCAATACTTTGTTTTAGTTCATGAAGATTCCTCACTCCTTTATGTCTTCACAATCATTTGGTATACTGTGACCCTCTAAGTAGTAACAATTTGATACGTGCAAGGTAGTATCTATTTTTTTAATTTTTATTTCTGTAAATGCCTTACAAAGCTGAAAAATTGTTCATGAATTTAGCTGTTATTCAGTGTTCATAGTGACTAAGAGCAACCATAGTAATGAGCTGAGGGGGGTAAAGCAGAGTGAAAGGGGCTGGGTCACATTAATTAATAAAATTTAGAGTAAAGACATATCCAATTTAAAAGATGAAGTTCATTCTACACTTATTAGGAGGTAAAAATACATGCCTTAGAGCTTGAACTCTGTATAACACTTAGATGTTTCCAGAAGGTGGGCCCTGGGACAGAATCAAGGAGAGTGAGACCTTTGGGCTTGACAGGAAAAGAATTCCAGAGAAAGGCTATGTGTGGTGAAGCTAAGGGTTATCTTCTTTCTGCCAGTGTGGATGTGATGAGGAAGAGTGGCAGAAGAGACAAGTCTGGCTGTGAAGATACAGGAAACTTATGGCAGCAGCAGGGATATTCAACAACTGCTAGGGGTGTGTGGATGGATGAGATGTTCTCAGACCCACACCTATGTTCCAACATGCCTTTTATCTAGGTTTATTCATGATATAAACAGTACTAATGAGACATAAACTTTACCTTTTCTATGAGTCAAGCATGGTTCTCAGCCTGAACCTCTGTGATACTGCTATATCCTCACCATTGAGAAGACTGAGTAATGGGGTATCCCTGAAACAGAAAGAAGAATTTCCTCTATTAAATCCATATTATCTCTCTAATTTTGGTACCACGTACAAGGTTTGTAAGTTCAAGTTAATGATAGAAATTCCACTGTAGAGATGGTATCTTAGGTGATGAGCTTTAGCAATGTGCACTACTGTGAATACTTCCTGGGTCCTTGGATTGTGCTTATGTCATCAATAGGTCATAATACACTGCTCAGGCCTTAGTGATAGCTGGTCTCATAACAACCTTGATGTTGGACTGAGCAGGGCTAAGGACAGCGATTTAGTGAACATAAAGCCTTTCTCCGCTTTGTTATTTGTGTTTGAATGTAAAGATTTAATTCTTAGCCATCATCAATTAACTTTGAGCTTCAGAAGGTATGTTACGTGATCTGAGTAACCCTCCACAGAGTTGCAGCATGAAGGAAAAGCAAAAGAAGAAACAGCAGGAAAACACATTTATTCCCCAGCCTGCTAAGAAGTTGAAGGGTACGTGTTAGCATATTCTCTGGGCCTAAGATAACCAGGAGCTGCCTTCTAAAAAGGGAGATGTGTGGATTTCCAGCTAGTAGCAGAAAAGGGGAAGAGAGAGGGAGAAAAAGAGGAAGTAACTGAAGTAGAGGAAGGAGAAAGTGGTGTTTTCTGTACAGTTCCTGAGGCTTCCCTATGGGTCAAGGTTGAAAGTAAAGAGAAGATTTAGATGATCCAGGTCTTTCTTGTCTCAGAGGCTTTGGACCAAGGCCATCTATACAAAGTCACCATGTGTCTGTCACAAAGTTTAATTATCCTTAAACAAGTTACATTTTCTTTCTTTTTACACTACATATATGTTTATTGTGAAAGTAAAATATATAACACACAGAATGGCTAAGGGTGCCATAAGCAATGCAGTAGCTTAAGGCATGTTTTGATGGAGATTAATTTAGAATAGCTGATACAATGATATAATTTTGCTTAAATATGGATCACGAAAAAATATCAAATTGCATCAATAACTCAAAAAAGTAGTTTTCAAAGCCTGAACTACTGGAGAAAAAGTGCTTATAATCTTCATGCCAGCATTGAGACAGAAATGACAGAGTACTAAATGACAAGGGAAGAATCCAGTATTTATAGAAGGATGGCCACAGGACAACTAATAACATTTGATCTTATTCACTGGTGGACTAAAAGCCCTAAGCTGAAAGCAATAGAGAAAAATTTACCATCATGTTATTAAAAAAAAAAAAGTTAACTGCAGAAGTCAAAAACCAAGGAGCTCTGTGATAAAGTAACCTTAAAACACAGGATCATTTAAAAGGCAATTCCCTTGGGAAATTAGGGCCCTGAGTGTGTGTGAGCTGCACAACACGAAATACCAACCAGATTCATTCATAGTATTCACAAGGTCAGCATGAATGTTTATGATTTTTTATTGTTTGTAACAATTTAAACACATTCCTTATCATGCGTGACTTTATGTAATAAATATCTTTTATTCTGATACAGGATATCTGTTTATGAATTAAAGACATTGAAAATCACCCCTCCTTCATCCATCAAGTATACTTATATGCTTTTTAAATGCAATGGCCTTATTCAAATTTCATTTTCTTATTTATGTGTCAGTTTTTCTAACTCTTCAAAATAATACCATTTTATTTTTTGCAAAAATTCAGAAATATATTATTTAATGAATATGACCATAAAAAATATTTGTAAGGATGTGCCAAATGACTTAGCCCTGTTTTCCAGTCTTCTATTAAAAAAAAAGTTGCACTCAGTTTGACAGTAAGCCTATTTAAAAAGTATTCTTATACTAATTCATCTCAAAAGGTGATACTAATACCTTTTCCTCCACATGGTGAAGTTTGAACATTAGAGAAGCATACTGAGGCAGGTATTTAAGCAGGGTTTATTTACAAAAGGGTAACACAGACTTCTCCCGGGAGGGTGAAGAGGGTCAGCTGGTATCCTGGTATCCCCAGAAGTACACGTGTTTTGCTCCTTTATATGTCCTATACTTCCTTTGTTCTCCTCCTCTCTTCTCCTCTCTCTCCTTCGTAGTATGTGACTAGGCCCAGGATGTTTGGTGGGATGGCCAAAAAGCACATGGATGGGAGGAAGGGCCCAGGTGTAATCAACAATTCCTTGGGACAGGTTACCTTAGCAACCGGTTGGAGCAGGGGGATAAGGGTGGAGGAGGGGCTCTGGAGGCATTAGCTTTTCAATACTTCTCTAACTTCTCAGACCCAAATTGGCCTTCCTGATCCAACCTGACTCAATTTACCTATCTACATTGACTAACTGCCTAATTCTGGCTTCAATACTAATAGTCCTTTTGCAGAATATCTTACATACCTGTGAATGTTTTCCCCCAGAATAAAGAAAATGTATCCTCTGCACAGATGAACTTTTTCTGAGACTAATCTTTTATTACTCAGTATTGTTTTTCACAAAAGCATGCACTATAAAACACACATAAAAACAGCTCTTAAACATGATTTTAATACAATATTACCTTTGTAGCTGATTCATCACTATCTACAGTTTAATATGTTGTTACATACATGAAGAAGCGCCAGTATCCCTTTTCTGATTAAAAAAAAAAATCCCTGAATAAAACAGAAGCCAGCCTGTGACTTCCTTAGGCATCTCAGTAGAATATTATCATCTATGAAGAATATATCCACACAAACTCATGATTACAAAACAGAATCTAAAACAGATATGGGGCAGATTATAGACTTAATAACAATTCAAAATTTTTATGTTTAAAAAGGAAAGAAAGGGTGCTGATTACTAGCATTTAAAAGGATACTGCAATTTTATCAACTGTAAACTGTGTGTTAGGAGGCTGTGGCAGACAGTTCTATGCTAGTAGGTTTTTAGCTTGTAAATAATGCAAACATAACAGTTTTAAATGCAATAGAAAATAAAAACACAAAAGGAAATGTGGAAAATGAAACCCAATCAAACCAATAATGCCTCTGTAATAAGAAGCTGTGTTACTGTCACGAGCAGCATGCGTAATTAATAATTACTTGGAGGCGGATTGTCTTTAAATGCAAGTGTATGTTCAATCACAACAATCATCAAATATAATTAATTAATGCTAAAAGTATTGGGTGTGCTGGAGCACCTCAACTAGCATTTGATGCACACTAATCACACTATAGGTAAGTTACACTATCCTAGGGCAATTAAGCACTACTTGCAATTCACACAACCCTAGGGCAACTAAGCATTACAATTAATTCATGTAATCCTAGGGCAACCACGAGCTCCAAAGTACCTCCAGTGCCAGGTAAATTCTCTTAGCCAAGGAGCAGACGTTGTGTTTGGTGGTTCTCTTCAGCTGATGGCTGGATGTCAGGGAATGGTGGAGCTGATCCAGGGACAGACAGCAAGGTGGCTGCTCTCACTGATGTCCTTGGAGTAAGCCCCAAAATGTGGCAGGGCAAGCAGTTTAAAAGCAGTTTCAAGTTGGTGGTGTGGGCTGAGTTGGTGGTGTGGGCTGGAGATTGGTTGCACGCAGTAAAAGCCAATGTCCATTGGTTATGTCCAGTGAGATAGTATAATTGCAACTGGGCCTTTCTTTGCGCGTGAGCATGGGCTGAGCCTCCTATCAATTGTAACCAGTAGGCCTGCTGTTAGGTGCATCTCATTGCCTCTTTGTCGATTACGTGGGCTGAGCCCCTTGCAGCCCTCGATCGCATGGGCTGGGCTCTCTATCAATTGTAGGCCTATGGTTAGGTGCCTTTTACAGCCCTCCTCAATTGCAAGCAGGCATGACTAAGCAAGTCAATGGCTGCTGTTCCTTATGGCCAGCACCCCAGTAAGTCCCTAGCATGTCCAGGCACATCCATGGCATATGCTCCTTACAGTTACTGTAAAGCCAGATGACCAAAAGGAGGCGAATTAAAACCTCTGGGCAAGGCTTTATTGGAAATACACACTCTGGGGCTGAACTCTCCCATCCATCAGAGTGTGTACGGGAGAATGGTGCACGTGTTCCTGGGTACAGAAAATTTTAAAAGGCCCGGTCAGGAAGGGGAGGGCTTAAGGCAGGAAGAGAAGGTCAGAATCCTTCCTGGATGAATCAGGAAAAGCCTGCTGATTGACAGGAGGTGCCTCTACTGCTGAGGTCAGAATCTGACCATTCTGTGGCTGCCCTGACCACTCCTAACTGGACAGGCTGAACCAACCTAACAGTTATCAACATATCCAAAAGTAAACAAAGAAGAAAAAGAAAATTAAAGCGACTGATTAAAGCCTTAAAGCCCTCTAATATAAATTTAAATTTGTTTTTAAATGACATGAACGTTAAGATGGAGGAAAAAAGAGCTTTACAAACTAATAGCTTCAACTGTATTGAAATAATGCCAACAGGATAAGCTTACCTAGAAAAAATTTTCAAATTTTTACTGGTTACATAGTTCATGAATTAGAAATGTAGGTATTATAATTATAATGCAAAACCATGGCAGTTGGTGACGTCTTTTACTGCATTAGGTTGAGAAATAGATGGTAGAACCTCCAGTTACCACCGTTTGTGATCTCATAATGAACTATCTCTGCCAACTATATGCATGTATGTAACGATTAGCAGCACATTTGCAGTGCTATTGACACAGTTTGAGATCATCACCACCACCTATATTGGAACTAGGAGTAGCGTCTTGCCTCCTTGCCAGTTACTGCTAGCAGCTGTGAAAGCCTCACCTCCATTTCCTTACGTGTCCTTCTTCGAGCCTTTTGGGAGGCCTGATGTGCTAATGCATCCTCCTGGATCTCCCACAGGCTATTGCTGCCGGCATTCTGGAAGCACACCTGGCTCTCCTCCTGGGGCTGGTCCCTGAAGCCATTGTACTTACTCTCACACAGGTGGCTCACCTTTCTAAAGAATTCTTGGCCTCCAACTTGCCTCTTTGGTCAACAGGCAGTATCTTCCTGCCCTGAGGTCATGCTGCCTGGCTGCGCTGTGGGCTAGCATGGGCATCCACTGACTTGTTCTGCACCAACCAACTGACCACCCACCCTGGTGTCCAGACTCTGGTTCCTCTGTTTTGGGTGCCCACCTGTGTGGGCTCTGGCTCTGGGAGTCTGAGGTGCAGGTGCCCACTGGAGCCCAGCTCACACTGCTGCTGTGGCCTCAGCCATTACATTTACTTTCATTAGACTTCTTCTGAAGGCAATAGGGGAAATAAATGTCATAATCTCATTATTTTTTATGACTGAGTAGAAGTCCATTTCATACACACACACACATACACACATCCCACAATTTCTTAATCTGTTCATTATGGGTATTGACCTTGTATCCTGCTACTTTGCCGAACTCATTCATAAGCTCTAGAAGTCTTCTAAATATAGGATCATATCCTTGGCAAATGGTTTGATTTGATTTTTTTTCCTAGTTGTATCCTTTTGATTTCCTTTTCTTGCCTGAAGACTCTGGCTAATGTTTCAAGGACTATATTGAATAGGAGTGGTGAGAGTGGACAGCCTTGTCTTGTTCCTGACTTTAGAGAAAATGTTTTTAGTTTTTCTCCATTTAGTATTATGTTGACTTTAGGTTTGTCATAAATGGCCTTTATGATGTTGAGGTAAATTTCTCTGATTCCTAACTTCTCTAGTTTTTGTTTGCTTTTTTTTTTTTTTTAAACATGAATGAGTGTTGGGTTTTGTCAAAGGCTTTTTCTGCATCTATTGAGATGATCAGGTGAGTTTTGTCCTTAATTCTGTTTAAGTGGTGAGTTACATTTCTTGATTGACATATGTTGAAAAAACTTATGTCCCTGAAATGAAGCCCACTTGATCATGATGTATTATCTTTTCGATGTGTTTTTGAATGAGGTTTGATAATATTTTATTAAGGATTTTTGTATCTATGTTCATCAGGGATATTGGGCTGCAGCTTTTATTTCCTTGATGTGTCTTCATCTGGTTTTGGTATCAGAGATATTGGCTTTCATAAAATGTATTAGGGAGTGTTCCCTCCCTTTCAATTTTATGGAATAATTTGAGAAAGACTGGCGTTAGCTCTTTTGTAGAGATCTGGTAGAGCTCAGCTGAGAACCCATCAGGTCCTGGGCTTTTCTTTTTTGGAAAGCTTTTTTGTTGTGGGTGAGGGGAGTACTAGGGATTGAACTCAGGGGCACTCGACCACTGAGCCACATCCCCAGCTCTATTTTGTGTCTTATTTAGAGACAGGGTCTCACTGAGTTGCTTAGCACCTGGCATTGCTGAGGCTGGCTTTGAACTCATGATTCTCCTGTCTCAGCCTCCCAAAGTGCTGGGATTATTATAGGCATGCCCCACCACACCTGGATTCTTTGGCCCTTTTGAATTACATAAGCATATTTTTTTAAACTGTGTTTGATATTTTGTAACCTGTTACTTTCATTTAATAATGTGTCATGAACATATTTCTACCTCTTTAAATCATCTGTGACATAGTTTATAATGACTGGAAAACAGGCTGTTAGAATGGTGTATTATGGGACTTTAGTCAATTCTCCATGGTTGGTTAATTAGATTGTTCCTAATAAAATTTTTACTATTAGAAAGACCATTGTAATAAATATGCTCATAAACAAATTTTCACATCTATCCACTCTTACTCTTGTCTTGATATTTCTAGAAGTAAACAAACTTCTAGAAGTAAAATCTCAAGGTCAAAACAATAAAGATATTCATAATACATTGTAAATTGCTCTTTAACAAGGTTGTCTCAATTTTTTTTTTTTTTGGTACTGGGGATTGAACTCAGGGGTACTTGACCACTGAGCCACATCCCCAGCCCTATTTTGTATTTTATGTAGAGACAGGGTCTCACTGAATTGCTTAGCACCTTGCCGTTGCTGAGGCTGGCTTTGAACTTGCGATTCTCCTGTCTCAGCCTCCCTAAGTGCTGGGATTACAGGCTTGCGCCACCGCACCCGGCTAGGTTGTCTCAATTTTTATTCTGATTGGAAAAATATGTGAAGACTCTTTTCTACAAATTCTCAAAGACCCTAAGTATTATTTCTTAAATCTTCACCAGTTTTATTTTTGAAACATAATTCACTGGGGTTTGTAGAATGTATTACTAGCAAGGTGAATTGCTTCATCATTTTGTTGTATGTTGTATTTCTTCCTGTGGAAATCAACTGGTATTTTTGTGTTGAGTTCTATCTATATTTTAAAAATGTAATTGGGGTGCTGATAGTTGAGGCATAAATATTTACTATCATTATATCTTCTTGTTGGATAGTTCCCTTGACCAGTATATAGTGGCCTTATTTGTCTCTTTTGATAATTTTTCTTGAAATCTGATTTTTGAGATATGAGAATAGCTATTCCTGCTTGTTTTCTGACTTTATTTGTAAGGAATAGTGATTTCCATCCTTTTAACTTTAGCTTGTGAATGTCTTTTCCTATGAGATGGGTCTCTTCTAAATAGCATGCTGTTGAATCCTGCTTTTTGATCAATTCCACTAATCTATCTTTTAATTGATGATATGAGACCATTAATAGTCATAGTATGGATATTTCTTTATGTGTTTTTTGCAATATTTAATACTGTACTGATTATCATTTGCTGGATTACTGTTCTGTTGATCTTCCTCTATTGGGAACTTTGGTATTTGGGGCAAGGGAGTTCCTCTGTGTGCAGATTATCTCTAAGTATTCTTTGTAGTATTGACTTGGTGGTCATGAATTCTTTTAGTTTATCCTTTTGTTGAAAATTTATATTTTTCCCTTAAATTTGAAACTGAATTTTGCTGAGTATTGGAACATGGCTGGAAGTTGTTTTCTTTTATAGCATAGAGTATCTCATTCAAGGCCCTCCTTGATTTTAGGGTCTGAGTTGAGAAATCAGAAGTGATTGCTGTTGGTTTGCTTCTAAATGTGACCTGATGTTTTTCTCTTGCAGCTTTATGAGAAATATGGGAAAATTTTCTGTCTTCCATTGAAAAGCTTCTTAATCCCCTTATCTCATATCTCCATGTTCTATTGCATCCCAATGATTCTCTTGTTTGGTCTCTTGATGCTGTCCTAGAGTTCTTGTATATTTTCAACATGTTCTATCATTTTTACCTTTAATGCATTCTGCTTACTGAAGTCCATATACCTTTTCTTCAAGGCCCAGTGTTCTGTCTTTCAGTTCTATTTTCTACAAAATCTGATATGTTAGCAATGCTTTCAAGTAAATTTTAATTTGATTGATTTTATTTCTAAAAGTTCTGATTGGTTTCTTTTCAATGTTCCTAACTCTTTGTTGTTGTTGTTGTTATATATGGACCCAATACCTTCATATTATTTATTTATTTTTCTATGGTGCTGAGATTGAACCCAGTGCCTTACATATGCTAGGAAAGTGCTATACCATTGAGCCACACTCCCAGCCCCCAATGTTCCTATTTCTTCATTGCAGTAGTCTTTCATGTCCTATATTTTTTCTCTTAATTCATTCCTTAGATCTTCTTTTAGTTTATTGAAAATTTTAATAATCAGTTCTTTACAATCTTTTTTATTCTTGGATTTTGTTCAATTCAATATCAGTGTGATACTTTGTTGGGGACTGTGAAATGTGGAGGAGATTTATTTGTCTGTTTCTTCATGTTTTCAGAGGTCTTGGACTCGAACAGCAATTGAGATGGATTCCTCTTCCTCTTTTTTGTGTACATCCTTTTGTGTGTAATTATCTTATTTGTTCTGGTACTTTTCTCTGTTTTTGCTCTATGGGTAGATGCCAAGGACCTCAGATACCTGGAGTTCCCTCTCTGATTTTTCCTCCTTGGGTCTTGATCATTGGATTGGGGTTTTTGTCTCCTTAATTTTTTGAGTAGGAGTAATGTTAAGGATTAGGTGGGGCTAGGTCATGTGTAGGGTAATATTCACTGTTGCTTTATTGAGATGTATTTCTCAGCAGCAGGATCTCTATTTTGTGATCTGAAAGTCTTCCAATCTCTTTGCAGCCCATCTTAGAGATAGGGGTAACCAAGAATAGCACTAATGTCAGCAACAGGTGTACAGCCTTAAGATAAATGGTGTCCACTTTGACATCTATAACACTAATTGCCACCTCTATCAAAATGACAAGGTCAGCATTTAACAACAGCATCAACAATGAAAAACTATGAAAACCATGAGCTAGATCAGGCATTCAACAGCAGGTATCTACTATGTTGTTCACTATATTAATAATCACAACAATTGAATGGGGTGGGAATTACATAAACTATATAATTTCTACTATTTATTGGGAATACAATTTCTTAAGTAAGAGAAAATAGGGTAGGAATTAAAAAAAAAAGGTTTGAAGTCTTTAGAAAAGTGACCAGGAGAGAGATAGAAGTTAGGTAGTAGATGTTAGCTATAAAGAAGAAGAAATAAAAATTTAACTGAAAGCAGTGAAAAAGGACAGGAGGAGGGAACAAAAAATTTTGGCTGTTACTGGGGAAAAGAGTGAAGAAGGGGAGATAGGAAGGCCCAGAATCTAGGTATAAATGAACTAGAAAATATAAGATCAAAACAACCCGAATCCTCACATACTTTAGTCTAAATAAAAAATATATATTTCATATATATATATGTAATATATATATATATTTCAAACCTAACCATGCAGTGAGAGCATACACAGCCACACATGCATACCCATAAACACACAAAATCATACATAATAAGAAAAAGTGAAGAATACAATATGATAAAATGATATCTGATAATTTTTTTAAAAAAACTTTAAAATTAAAAAGTGTAAAAGTTGGGAGTATCAAGGAAAATAGAAGTAGGAATAAAGAAAAAAGTCTTAATGAGAGAGAGCTTATTTCTACTGCAGTGATCAAATCTGTTGGTAGGGATGGATTTTCATTCCTTAGTTTTGGCTCTCTATTTGGCCACTGTCCTTGTGTTTCTCACCTAGTTGCTAGCAGGGTGTAGTAGCTCTCAGCTTTCAATCTCCCTTATTTCATGAGATATGGGAGGGCTGATGAATTATGTAATCCTGTAGTGGGGTAATACAGAGTTCCTAATTGGAGTTTCCAATTGTTGGGATTTTAATTTTGGTGAGTTTTGGAACTCTCTTGGTTGATATTTGAGATTTGGTCCTTGCCTCCTATTAGTGTGGAGCTACAGATCTCTGCTGGATGCTTGGATCTGGAACTTCCAGTAAAAATCCTCTTTTAGGACATGGGGACTAACCCTTCAAAGGTTTCACTTTCACCACTGTGAGTATGAATTACCCTGTATCAACCCTAGAGTGCAGACACACTTGTGTGGCTACAAAGAGCATTTTTGCAATAGTTCTTGTGGGACACCAGCAATTATGAGAGTCCTCCCCCTTGGGATCCAGAGGCTAAACGGTCCAGGTAAAATTTTCTTTGTGCCTGTTTTGGTCTCTCTGGTTCAGGCGCCCCTGGGAAATTTTTCATCGGCTACTGGTAACTTCCTTTATGAATTTCCATTGTCCTCTGTTAGGAGTTGTACAAGCTGTGTGGGGATGGCTTTCAGCACCCAAGGAACATTTTCCTTACCTGCCAGCGTATTCAGTGCCCACAGAGGGCTTGTTGCCCCAAGAAATTCCTTCACCCTGGAGGGCTGCTTTTGATTTGTTTTCACTGAGACACTTCCTCTATCTACACTGTGTCCATTAAAATCAGACATCCTCTGTGAACCCCAGGTTTCTCCAAGTCAATTTTTAAAAAATTTAAATTTCTTTTTCTGCCAGCCACGTGTGTCTTTTGTCTATCCACTCTGCCCTGTTTTGCTGCCACTGGTGGTGGCTATAGTTGGCTCATCTCTAAAATATTATTTGGTGATTTTTTTTTTATACCAGGGATTGAACCCAGGGGTGATTAACCACTAAGCCACATCCAAGGCTCTTAAAAAAGTTTTTTTTCAAAAAAATAAATTTGTGAAAGGGTCTCACTAAGTTGCTGAGGGCATTGCTAAATTGATGAGGCTGGCCTCAAACTTGCAATTCTCCTACCTCAGCCTCCCAAATCTCAAGGATTACAGGCATATGCCACCATCCTCAGCTAAAGTATTATTTATTATGTTCAAATTATTAACTTTTTGTAGCTCTATGAATTTTTTTACAGTTCAGTATTAAGTATCAGTGAGGTTCCTCAGTTACTCACCTTGATGAAGAGCAGTCTTCCCTTTTGGTAAGCCTAGTGCTGAGGATCTCTTTAGACATGCTTCCTTTCTCTAATCTAACAAATTTCATATTTCTATTAAGTTTTTTATTCTGGTGAAAACATGAGGAAACTCAATCTTTGAACCATTCCTAACCATTTTTTGTTGTAAGAAATTGTAATTTTTAGAACACCACTAATGGCATTGTTGCTGATGGTAGCCTCCTGCCTGTGTGAGGATAAGATTTGCTTAGTCTTTAAGGACCTTAATTATAACTGTATGTAGGAGACAAGGTTCTTTTCTGGTGAGTTCTTTGGTACTCAAAATTAATTGCTCACTTTCATATTTTTGTTGCATGGTTTGTGTGGTGATCTGTACAGGTGTTGCTAATTGTCTATGACACCTCAGGAGAGGAATGTATGTGGTTTTGATAATGCCACTTCTGCTGAAGTCTTCACTTGTAATTCTAGGCTCTTTCCATTTCCTGGGTTAACTTTTCTTTAATTATTTATCAAATGATATAAGTTGTTTCAAGGCAAGAAACAACATTTTTCCATAACAAAGGATGTGAACAGAAAAATAAAGAGGCCCAGTGACTTTTGGAAATGGGAAAAAGCAGAGGGGATTGTTCCATAACACACCAGTCCAGAAGGTGAAGGTGTGCTCAGTTCAACTGCTTAAGTGAGAATTTAATGATGCTAGTGTAATTTCTGTTAAACAGGAAAAATGATTCATTATTGTGAATGTGGATTTGGAACCACCTCAAAGAGGTGGCAAGGACATTGAATGTTATGCTGATCACCACCAAGGCCAAAGATGAAAATGAAAAGGTGGGCAGGATTTGTGGAACTTTCTGAATCTGAACAAAATGAAAATTGGACATGATGCTGTCCTTACTATTCATGGGGATGATGATGATTCTGCCACTATCAGTTAATCATTTGTTTTTGGACTTCTATACTCAACAGATATGACAACAATTATTTTGTCACTTTAGAGGTATTAATTTCTAAAACTTAAAAAAATACCTATTAATTGCATACAAAGGAGTAAATGCAACATTTAGGTATGATTTTGAAAGAATAATATCTTCCATACTTGATATTTAGTTTAAGAAATAGAAATTGAAGATAGGCATGGTGGTACATGCTTGCAGTCCCAGCAACTTGGGAGGCTGAGGCAGGAAGATCACAAGTTCAAAGCCAGCCTCAGCAACTTAGTGAGGCCCTAAGCAACTTAGTGAGACCCTGTCTCAAAACAAAAACAAAAACAGAAATAAACAAACAGAAACAGGCTGGGGATGTTGCTCAGTGGTTAATTACCCCTGGGGTTCAGTCCCTGGTACAAACAACAACAACAAAAAGACGAAGAAATAGAGATTTTCAAGATGGTGGAATATAGCAGATTGTTTTCCTGGCTGTTCCATGGCATAAAACCAAGCAAGCATATAGGCAGCTTCTCAACAAGATGGTTGTAAAAAAAAGAGGACTTAATTGGAATTAGTTCTGGATATTCATGGCAGATCAGGGATTCAGGATGTTGGGTATAATTAAAAAAGGAAAAAATCCCAAGTGCCACTGCCATCACTGGTGGTGCCTTCCAAAGAGGCCCTCCTCACTCACAAAATAAGTAGGGGATAAGGAAATTAAAGGAACCCACATTTTTGGGGGGCCCGAGGCTTATCTAGGTACAGAGAGATCAGCAATCAATTACAATCCCTGACTAACCTGAAAAGAGTGCTGCACAATATCCTAATGCAGGAAAGAAACTTTATATCTTTTGGCTGCCCACAGAGGACAGAGGAAGAAACCATTTTGCAGCCATGGTAGAGGCTTGGCAGCTGGAGAACTGATTCATGGTAAACTTAGTTTGGCCCAAAATACAGGCCTGGCAAACCCACACAGCACAACATAGAATGTGTCTAAATGACCAGGAAAAAATCAAATATGGAAAGGGGTTTACACAGGAGAATACATGTCATTGAAACTCACCCTAGACTAGCTGGATTTCCAGCTGCCCAGCTGTGAGAGACACACATATTGGGAATTTGAAAGGGCCAGTGAAGGAGTGATTGAATTTGAAGACTAAACCCAAGAGACCAGGAAACATGGGGTCCATGGGTGATGGAGGAGACTAAGGACTAGCTCCTGCAAGGTACAAGTGAAACTCAGGGGAGATCACTGGGGTGTACTTTCCCAGCATGAACCTGCTCCTACTGGGCCCTGGAGGTGTGCTGACTCAAAATATTCAGAATAATCTCTATTCAACAAAAAACCTGGAGCCTACCTAATTCTAAACCCCACCTCCAAGAGCTTGGCTTATGGGATTGGCTCTCATATTTCCAGAGCCCAACATAGCCTTACTGATAAGGAAAGCTAAGAATCTTTAGAATTCCAACAGAAAAAAATTTATTAACATTTCATTGATTTATTTTTTTAATTTTAATTTTAATTATTTTTCTTTTTTCTGTTCTCTGTTTAGTTGTGACATGAATGTTTTATGGACACCTATACATATTCATATTTTATTCTTTCTTATCATTTTTTGAAGGTACTTATTTTTCATGAATTAGTATTTTGAGGACTAGATGTTTGAGTAGTATATTTTAGTATTATTCTTGTATTTTTATTTTTATTTTTTGAATGTTTATTTTATATATTTTTCTCTCATCTGTTTTCCTTGATCATTTCTATTTTATTTTTTTGCTAATAGCTAATCTCTATTGTTCTCTTTCACTCTCCCTTTAATTGTTTGCTTCGGTGTTCTCTCTTTGTCCCTCATAATCATCACATCTTACATCACTTCTGTTCACCATTCAAAATTGTAAACACTTTTGCAAATTTACCATTTTTACTGTGGCAACTGATCATATTACTTCTGTTTATTGTGACAATTAACATTGTAGGTGTCATAGAAGAAAGTATTTGGGTTTATGCTATATAAAGTTTGCATTGGTTGTTGTTATTATTTGTCTCCCCCTAAACTGAGAGGTACCAGAAACTTTAAGAGACACATAAGTCCAAAGGGTAGAAACCCTACTGACTCAGATCCATACTGTTGGATGGGTAGATGCACAAACAACATGTAAAACTAAGGGAATAAATCCTCCCCCCCCCCAAAAAAAATACTTCAATAAGAGAATCCATCCACATTACAGTGGAAAAATGTCAAAGAGGGAGTTTATAATGTTCATAGTAAAACTGATCTGTGAAGTAAAGTGTCATGTAAGGAGTGAAATCAGAGAAAAAGATACAGAAAGTGAAAGAACACTTCAATACAGTGATATTCTGAAAAAAAAGATAAAGCAGAAATTCTCAAAGAAATCAACAAAACAAATTAAAAATTCATTGGAGAGAATCACCATCAGACCACTTGGAAGACAGAGTTTCAGTCAATGAAGACAAAATGAATATGATCTTGAAAAAAAAGTTGACCATGGGGAAAAGATTTTAAGAGATCATGAAAAAAAATATGGGATAACATGAAAAGACTAAATATAAAATTTATTGGGATAGGTGAAGAGTCAGAGACACAAACAAAAGAATGCACATTTTTTTCAATAAAATAATATGTGATAATTTCCCAAACCTTAAGAATGAGATGGGAAATCAAATACAGGAGGCATATAGGACCTCAAATACATAAAATTACAAGATACACACACCAAGGCACATTATTATGAAAATGCCTAACATACAGAATAAGGAGAGAAATTTAAAGGCAGCTAGAGGAAAATGACAGGTTACATTTAGAGGGAAACTAATCAGATCTCAGCCAATTTCTCAACCCAGTCCTTTAGAACTATGGGGTCTTGGAATAATATATACCAAGCTCTAAAAGGAAATGAATATGAACCCAAAACACTATACTAGCAAAACTAAGCTTCAGAATTGACAATGAAATAAAAATCTTCCATGATAAACAAAAGTTAAAAAAAAAATTACAACTAGGAAACCCGCACTGCAAAACATAATAAAATATTTCATGAAGAAGAAATAAAAACTAAAAGTGAAAACAAGCAAAGAGAGGAACTATGCTAGAAAGATAGTCAATCAAAGTGGAAACTAATTCAATTTAAAAACCAGAAATAAGTCAAAATGACAGGGAATAAAAATAATTTCTCAATAATAACATTGAATGTAAATGGCCTAAACTAATCAATCGGAAGACATAGACTGGCAGAATGGATTTAAAAACATGAACAAACAGTATACTGTCTCCAAGAGACTCACCTGATAGGCAAAGACATCTATAGACTGAAGGTAAAATGATCAGAGAAAACATATCATTCACATGGGTCTCATAAACAAAGTGTTTCTACCCAGATAAAGTGGACTTCAAGCCAAAGTTAATCAGAAGGGACAAAGAATATCATTTCACACTGCTTAAGGGAACCATACTTCAATAAGATGTAACAATTGTAAATATTTATGCCCCAAACAATGAAACATCTATGTATATCAGACCAACCCTTCTCAATTATTAAGAATTAAACAGATCACAACACAATAATACTGGTGACTTTAATATGACTCTCTCATCACTGGATAGATCCTCCAAACAAAAACTAAATTAAGAGAATATATAACTAAAATAAAAAAACTAATAATTTAGACAACAGAAACAGAATATTTTTCCATCAATGATTGAATGCACTTTCTTCTCAGCAGCACATGGTCCATCTCTAAAATAGATTATATCTTAGGTCACAAAGCAACTCTTGGCAAATGTAAAATAATAATAGCAATGATATCATGCATTCTATCTGATCATATTGGAATAAAATTAGAAATAAAAGATAAAATAAAAAATAAAAGCTACTCTACCACCTGGAGACAAAATAATATGCTATAGAATGTATAGCAGAAGAAAACTGGCATTAAATGAAAAAATACTTAGAGGAAAATGAGAGTAGTGACAAATCAAAATCTCTGGAACACTATGAAGGTGGTTCTAAGAGGAAAGTTCATTGCATTGAACTCATTCATTAAAAGAATTGAAAGTTACCAAATAAATACCTAACATTACATTTCAAAGACCTAGAAAAAGAAGAACAAAACAACACTAAAAGCAGTAGAAGAAAAGAATTAATTAAAATCAGAGGTAAAATCAATACAATTGAAACAAAAAATTCAAAAAATCAATAAAAGTTCACTCATTGAAAAAGTAAAATTAATAAACTCTTAGCCAAGCTGATGAAGAGAAAATCTCAAATTACTAAAATTCACCATGAAAAAGGAAATATCATTGCCTTGATAAACACTACTGAAAAATAATTATTAGAAACTTTCTTTAAAATTTATACTCCAATAATATATAAAATCTTGAAGACCTTAACAAATTTCTAGAGACATATGATCTACCCAAATGGAATCAGGAGGGCATAGAAAATTTAAACAGATCAATTTTTAAGTACTGAAAGGTGCTATCAAAAGCCTACAAACAACAAAAAGCCCAGGACCAAATGGATTCTTAGCTGAATTCTTCCAGACTTTCAAAGAAGAATGAATACCAAACCTCCTCAAATTATTCCATGAAATAGAGGAGAGAACACTGCCAAACTTATTCTATGAAGCTAGTATTACCCTGATACCAAAACCAGACAAAAACACATTGAGAAAAGGAAATTTCAGACCAATATCTCTGATGAACATAGATGCAAAAATTCTTAATAAAATACTGGCAAATCACATATAAAAACATATTAAAAAGGTAGTGCACCATAATCAATTATGGTTCATCCCAGAGATGCAAGGTTGGTCCAATATACAGAAATCAATAAACATAATTCATCACATCATAAACTTAAAGACAAGAACCACATCATTATCTCAATAGATGCAAAAAAATTTTGACAAAATTCATTCATGTCCAAAACACTAGAAAAACTAAGAATAGTAGAAACATACCTCATAGCTATATGTGCTAAACCCAAGGCCAACATCATTCTAAATGGAGATAAATTGAAAGAATTTCCTCTAAAAACTGGAACAAGACAGGGATTCCTTCTTTCATCATTTCTATTCAACATTGTCCTTGAAACCCTAAGCAGAGCAATTAGACAAAATAAACAAATTAAAAGGGTATGGGTAAGAAAAGCAGTACTATTGACATGATTCTATATTTAGAAGACCCAACAAACTCCACCAGAAATCTTCTAGAACTCATAAACAAATTCAGCAAAGTAGAAGGATAGAAAATTAATACATATAAGTAAATTGTGTTTATATACATCAATGACAAATCAGCTGAACAAGAATTCAAGAAAACTATCCCATTCACTATAGTCTCAAAAAAACATTTGGGAATGAATGGAACAAAAGAAGTGAATGACCTCTACAATGAACTCTACAGAACCCTAAAGAATAAAACTGAATAGGACCTTAGAAGATGAAAAGATCTCCCATTCTCTTGGATAGAATTAATACTGTCAAAATGGTCAAACCACAAAAAATGATATGCATATTTAATTCAATTCCTATTAAAATTACAATGACATTCATAGAAATAGAAAGAGCATTAGGAAGAAAAATGAAGCAGGATGCATCACAATTCTGTACCTTAAATTATACTACAGAGCCACAGTAACAAAAACGGCATTTTATTGGTACCAAAACAAATACATAGACCAGTGATACAGAATAGAAGACACAGAGACAAACCCACATATATACAGTTATCTCATACTAGAAAAAGGCACTGTAAACATACATTGGAGAAAAGATAGCCTCTTCGACAAATAGTGTTGAAAAAACTGGAAATCTATATGTAGCAAAATGAAATTAAAGTCCTATCTCTCACCCAGCACAATCTCAAAGTGGATTAAGGCATTAGACCAGAGACCCTGTGCCTATTCAAAGAAAATGTAGGTCCATCTTCCTGTCATGTCAGATTAGAAACCGAATTCCTCAACAAGACTCCTAAAGTGCAAGAAGTAAAATCCAAAATCAGTAAATAGGATGGCATCAAACTAAAAAGCTTCTTCACAGTAAAGAAAACAATAATGTGAAGAGAGAGCCTACAGAATGGGAGAAAATCTTTACCACTTGCACCTCAGATAGACAATCTCCAGAATTCATAAAGAACTCAAAAAACTTAGCACCAATAGAACAAATAACTCAATCAATAAATGGTCTAAAGAACTGAACAGGCACTTCACAGAATAAGAAATACAAATGATTTAAAAATGTATGAAAAAATGTTCAACATCTCTAACAATTAGAGAAATGCAAATTAAAACTACACTGAGATTTCATCTCACTCTTGTCAGAATGGCAATTATCAAGAATACAAGTAGCAATAGAGGTTGGCAAGGATGTAGGGGAAAAGGCATACTCATACATGACTGGTGGGTCTGCAAATTGCTGTAACCACTCTGGAAAGCAGTATTGAGATACCTCAGAAAACTTGGAATGGAACCACCATTTGACCCAGTCATCCCACTCCTAGGTTTATACCTAAAGACTTAAAATCAGCATACTACAGTGACACAGCCACATCAATGTTTAAAGCAGCTCAATTCACAATAGCTAAGCTATGGAACCAAGCTAGGTGCCTTTAAACAGATGAATGGATAAATAAAATGTGATATATATACACAGTTGAATATTCCTCAGCCATAAAGATGAATGAAATTGTGGAATTTGCTGGTAAATGTATGGAACTACAGACTATCATGCTAAGGGAAATAAGCCAATCCCAAAGAACCAAAGGCCAAATGTTTTCTCTGATATGTGGATGCTAACACATAACAAGAGATGGGGAGAAAAGAATAGAAGTTCATTAGATTAGACAAAGAGGAAGGGAAGGAAGAATGGAAGGGAATATAAAAGTGTAATGAATCAGACATAATTTTCTATGTTTATATACGAATACACAAACAGTAAAAATTCACATCATGCACAACTGCAAGAATGAGATCCTATGTAGAATATGTTATACTCCATGTATATATAATATGTCAAAATATACCCTAGTATCATGTATATTAAAAAAGAACAAATTTTTAAAAATTTAATTAAAAAAAAAACCCAGGCAGCAGGCTGGATTTGCCCCACAGCTTCAGTTTGCCATCTCCTATCCTTATGATTTTTATCTGAGTCATGAGCCACCAAATTCATCACCCTTATCCATTAGATAAGTAGATCTTTATATCGTACTTTAAATCCATGAATTTTTCAGGTACAGTTTTTTTACTGTAAATTTCTTTGATTCAATATTATACTTTCATTACTACCACACTTAATTTGGAACTCAACATTATGCTTTAGTTTCCACATAAACAGGTTGTTTTTACAAAATTCTCTTATTTATTTCTGAATATTTTAATTAAGAAATTGTGTTAGAATTTTTGTTAAATTTCCCAAGAAATCTGTATATAATTCACATGCTTACTATAATGTCTTCTCACTCTGAAAAAAAATAAATGGAAATGTCATGTAAAGACATGAACACAATGTTCATTGTTAAAAGAAAGCAGAACCTTGACTATAACCATCTTGGCATGCAGGCAAAATGATGGATCCAATTACATTATACAGTTTGCTGGAAATAATGTACCGTCCTCAGGTCCTTTAAGCCCTGGTCAGGGACTGCTGTTGCAGACTCTTCTTCCATCTTGCTCTGTCTTACCAGGGGCTCCATCCCTATCTCAATTCCCATAATATCTCTACATGATGTCTCTCACCTCTGTGCTTTTGCTCCATATTTTCTTCTTATCTTGAAAACTCACATATCATCCTGGGATTAATTATTCTGGTATTGGGTGCAGTGGGTGTTTGATTGTTCAATTCAAAAGTTTTTCAGGTCAGGAGTTTTCATGAATACATGTGTGTATACCTGATCTCACATGGTACTGGGTTCCCACCCTGGTGTCCTTTTTCAACCAAAAAGATAGTCATGAAAATTTATTAACAGCCAACACAATTGTCAATAATTCAGTGTCCAAGAGCCTTATTTGAAAATGCATCTAAAAGAATTCTAAAAGAATTAGATATAAAATCCAACAGAATAAGAAATGATTTAAAAGACTCTTGAGTATGGTAAAGGACTGGGATGAGCACTTAATCCATGTATATATGAAAATAAGGAAAATGAGTATAATAATTGTAATTAGAAAAGAGAATGTAAATTTTGGAGAGAAATACCCATGAAACCAAGGTATAGCCCATAAGAAGATAGTAAATTGTGTTAACAACTTCATCTCTAATCTCACAATTATATTTATACTTGTATCAATAACAACAATATACTCATTTTCTTAATTACAGGGTGGATTTTAACTATTGATGTACTTAGTGGTGTTTATAAAATATTTAAAGTTCTATAACACTTTGAATCATGTCAGTTTCATTTTCTCTGACAAATTCAAACATCATTAAATTTAATGTGTGATTAACATATTTATAATATGATTTAATTTTTGGAGAAAAATTTGTTTCATTTTTCATCATACATTTTTCACACATACATTCATTTTAAGAGCTTTATTGATATATAATTGATATGCATTAAAACAACATAGTTTAGTTATGCAATTGAATGAGTCTGATTCAACTATCTTAACTTCTACTTATATATTGATAAGATATGATATTCTTTCAGGGTGACATCTAACTGATGATAATTGTAATTTTAGAGTAGTAAAATCTGGAGTAATTTTTAAGTTTATAATTTCAAATAACTTTTGAAATTAATTTTAATACCTATCAATCAATCACTAGAGCATGGTAAGATAAAAATATGAAAAATATTTTGAAACAGTTGTATAGTTAAGTAATTTTTTGCTAAGTACCTCCTTTTTGAAATTATTTTTACTTAATAAAAGATCATCACATTGCCAAAAGTATCCACTAGAGTAGTCCTGATGAACACATTTATTTTAATAGAACAGTAGAATAGTCCTGATGAACATGTTTATTTAACTTTCCTCCTAGTAACACAAGAATAAATTTAAGTGATAACTATATTATGATTATGCAAATATCCATAAAAATGACCAACTACAAAAACACATTCAATTACATTACCGATTGTTACAATTTGGGTCTAAAATGTCTCCTCATTTTTAGAGGTCACATGTTAGGCAATGTAGTAATGTGCAGAGATGAGGAGACTGGGAGACTGGTTTAAGAAGAGCTGTAACCTCAGCAGTAGATGAGTCTACTTGCAGGATAATTAGTTTGGATGGACTAATTCAAATTGAGTGGTAACAGGAGGCAGGTGGGGCATGGCTAAAGGAAGGAGGTCACTCTGGGTTTGGTCCCAGAGTACATTCTTGTCCCTTGCTCTTCTCTTTCTGATTCCTGATTGCCAAGAGATAAGCATCTTTCCTCTGAAACTCCATTCCACCATGGTGTTATGCCCCACTTAGACCCAGAATAGTGGAGTCAGGTGATATACACTATGATCTCTGAAACCATCAGCCAAAATAAAACTTAGTTTTCTAAGCTTTTCTTGACAAGTATTATATACATGAATATTTTGGGGGGAGCTAAATAGTGATTACATAGAAGTTCTCTGTATTTTTTCAAATATTTGTGAGTCTTCCTTGTATTAACATTTTTGAAATCTGAGAAAATTTTGAACAAGATTCATTTTCAAAAGAGGAAATAAAAATTAAACCAAAACTTATTCTAATCAAATTGCTGCAATTCAAAGATAAAATATCTCAAAGTATAAAATGTGAAAAAAATACATTGAAAAATTCCTCATGACTCAAGCTCTATTAGGTCTCGAACCTGTGTAATATCCTTATTAAAGCTCTTACTTAAGTATTATAGTCTTTATTTTCAAGATAAGAGAGCTTACTCAGAAAGGGTATGAAGGGTACCTCCATATTTTTTAAGTTAAATACTTTCCATTTAATCACTGTAATTAGAAGAAAATTGATGTTAAATTTGGAATAAATAAAAATTCATTTTTCTTCCAAAGAACTTGTTGACTAAAATCACATATTTAAAATATTAAGAGTTTTGATCCATAACTGATGATCTGAGGATTTGTAGATATTCTGTGTATACTCTTGGTTGATTTTTCCTCCTTTCCCTCCCATCTAAGGTTTTTTGTATATGCTCTTTTTTTAATTACAGAATTATATAAAGAAGTTAAGTTCATTTTGATAAAATCATGTATGTGCAGAACTTTATTTCAACGCCTATCCTCCCTTTTCCTCCCCTTCTTCATCTGTCTGTTCTTTTTCCTCTACTCTATTGATCTTCCTTTCACTAATTTATTTCTGATGGGTATTTTCTACATGCAAGGCTGAAATTTCCTGTGCTACATGTATTTATGGATATAACGTGATTTTATGACATTAATTCCATATTTCCTTCTCTATCCCACCTTCCCCCAATCAAATCTCTTTCTTCTATTCCACTGTTCTTCCCTATATATTTATGATATCTAATACACCCCACTACCTTCATTTTTTTCCCTCTAGCTTCCACATATGAGAGAAAACATTCAACACTTATATTTTTGAGTCTGGCTTATTTCACTTAGCATAATGTTTTCCACTTCCAGTCATTTACTGACAAATGTAATAATTTCATTCTTCATTAACACTGAATAATATTTCACCTAAGTTGATTCCATAATTTAGCTATTGTGTTCCTATAAGCATTGAAGTGGCTATATTGGTATAGCATGCTGATTTTAATTCCTTTGGATAAATATCAAGGAGTGGGATAGCTGGGTCATAGGGTGGTACCACAGTGGTTGTATTAATTTTTATTCCCACTCACCAACAATGTACAAGTGTATCTTTTTTACCACATTCTCACCAGCATTATTATTGTTAGTATTCTTGATTGTTGCCATTCTGAATGGAGTAAGATGAAATCTTAGTTTAGTTTTGATTTTTATTACCCTAATTACTAACATGTTGAACATTTTTGCATATATTTTTTGGCCATTTGTGTTCCTTTTTTGGAAAAGTTTACATACAGTACTTTTCCCATTTATTGAATTTTTTTTTTGGGTATTACAGTTTTTCAGTTCTTTATATATCCTGGATATTAATCCCCTGTCAAAGAAGTTGGCAAAGATCTTCTCCTATTCTCTAGGCTTTTTCTTTAGATTCCTGTTTCCTCTGCTGTGCAAAAGTTTTAATTTGATGCTATCCCACTTATTGATTTTTGGTTTTATTTCTTTCACTTTAGGATTCTTGTTAAGGAAGTCAATCCCTATGCAAATATGTAAGAGTGTTGAGCCTATTTTTTCCTAGCATTTTAAGAGTTTCTGGTCTAATTCCTACATCTTTGACACACTTTTAGTTGACTTTTGTACAGAGTGAAATAGTGGTTCAGTTTCATTCTTCTGCATGTGGGTATCCAGTTTTCCCAATACCATTTGTTCAAATCATTGCTTTTTCTGAAACAAGTTTTTGGTACCTTTGTCTAGTATCAGAAGACTGTATCCATGCAGATTTGTCTCTACTTCTATTCTGTTCCATTGGTATTCATGCCTGTTTTGGTTCTAGTACAATGCTTTTTTTACTACAGTTCTGTAGCATAATTTGAGGCCCAATTTTGTGATAGGTCCAGCTTTGCTCTTCTTTCTCAAGATCACTTTGGCTGTTCTAGGTCTCTTATTTTTTCATATTTTAGAACTGTTTTTTTTTTTTTTTTAGTTCAGTGAAGTATGTCATTGATATCTTAATGCAGATTGCAATAAATATGTACAGCGCTTTTGGTAGTATGATCATTTTGACTTCTCTATGCTCTTGCATTTTCTAACTGACTGGAATGTTAATAACCCAAGGTATTCTAGAAAGTTCTATGCTAATGATAATAAAGTTTTCTTCCATCCTTGTCCATGAATTGTGAGTTATATCACAGAGGACAATTGTCATTTCCATCTACACCTATGCTCTGAATCATTACTTAAGTAAGAAGAGGACTCCTTATAATAATTATTATATTTTGAGATGCTTTAATTAAGTCATGGTGTAATGAATTTTTTTGGGAAGCAAATAACCTAACCTAGCATATATTGGACACATGTAATTGGACACGTGGTAGATGTAAAATGTGTCTTCCCTTGGTCTACTATGTGTTTGATGTACATGAAATATGTATACACATAGATATGAATTGGTATGAGTGCTGGCATATCTCAGGTTATGATCAATATAGCATTTTATTGGTGAATGAAGAAAACTTTACTCTCCAGGCCTCTCCAAAGGGACCATCAATCCCCCAAACTTCACTGTAAATAACTGCTTATTCTCAGAAATTTTTGTTGGGAATATCAGATTGTCCTCAGAAATATGAGCCATGATTTGGAATGTAATTTCACTCCAATTTGTTTTGCAGCAACATTGAACAATGGTTCTGTTGCATAGGAGTGATTTGTTTACCATTAATCTGCATGTTGACCACTAATACCTCATTTCCCATGAAGATCCAAATTATCTCTCAATTTAGCCATTATGGTTAAACACTCTTTGTGTATCTTTTTTTTATATATATATATACGTATCACATAGGAAGTGTAGAGGACCCAGTCACGCAAGTGTGATTACAGGGAGTGCTGCAAGTCTGAACAGGCGGGAACACCCTGTTCTCTCTGGTCTTGAAACACCAAAACTTGGCCCCAGCCCCTTGCTCACTGACATGCCTGGAGACTTTTCTCCCCCTGGCCCTGGCTCTTTGCAACTGATATGTCTGGACTTCTCTTCTTCTAGTCTTGGCCCCTTGCCAACTGATGCCGGCCCCGGCTTCTTGCCAACTGATATGCCTGGGGATGACCTTTTGGGTAATTGGCTAAAAATTGATTAAATTATCCTCTGGTTGGACACTCTTATGTATATAAGCTTCTACAATCCAATAAACCTTTGAGCTGTGTCATGAACACTGTCTCCCGGTGCCTGATTCCGGATTCTGTTGGCACCACCACACTCACCTCCTATAGGACCACCCTGTTCCAGAAATTCTCAACAAGGAACCCCACACTTCCATCTTCAGAGTATGAAATAATTCGTTTCAATTCCAAAGTATATAAATTCTATATGACTTTATATTCATCTTTGTATAGCCAGTTTTAAAGTTATTATTTTTTCCAATATTTCCTTCAGTTCTTAGAGCCACTTTCTTTATTAAACTGGAAAAGTACTATCAGAAAATTCACAACATTTATTTCCCCAGTTACACTAAGAAGAAGTCTAATGAAAGGAAATGTAGTTTTTTAAAATTAAAATTAGCTTAGACAAACCACTGTGTCTGTGACAGATTGACTTTTGAGTAGGTGGCCTGAGCCCAAAGCCATAGAGACAAGACCTGAATCATCTGAATCTTCTATTTTCAGAAAATCTGGGTCCTCAGAAAGACCTCAGGAGCTGAACAGAACAGCCTGCATTTCTCCCTCTCATTTTCCTTCAGTATCTTTTTTTTTTTTTACCTTTATTTTGTTTTATTTATTTACTTTTTTGGTGTTGAAGATTGAACCCAGTGCCTCACATGTGCCAGGCAAGCACTCCATCGCTGAGCTCCAACCCCAACCCCGGTTTTCTTATTTTTCAAAGTTTGATTTGCTATTCTGTTTAATACATTTTTAGATTAGTTTTTGAATTATGTCAATTTAAGCCAATAAAAATGAAATAAAAAAGAAAATGGTATCCCCTCAGACCTTTTGGGATTTTTAATAACATTGTATTAAATTAATAGACTAACATGGGTAGGTGAGAGAATTGGTCCTTTTTTTTTTTTTTAATTTAGTTATTTTATTTAAATGCATTTCAAGTCATAGTACATAACCAGAGCTTAGTTTTTCCATTTCTCTGATTGCAAACCAGATAAAGTCACACCATTGGAGTCTTCATAGATGTGCCAGGGGTAGTAATGACCATCTCAAATAACCATCATTACTATAACCATTCCCCTTTCCTTCCTCCCACCTCCCCCAACCACGTTTAGAGTTCCTGCATTTCTCCTATGCTTCCCATTCCCACCCCCCCTCATGTATTCTTATCCACTAATCAGACAGAACATTCGGCATTTAGTTTTTTGGGATTGGCTTACTTCACTAAGCATAGTGTTCTCCAATTCCATCCATTTGCCTACAAATGCCATAATTTTATTCTCTCTTATTGCTGAATAATATTCCATTGTGTATATGTACCACAGTTTCTTTATCCATTCATCTATTGAAGGGCATCTGGGTTGCTTCCATAGTTTTGCAAT